>JAODTR010007917.1:0-10026 GCA_025399935.1 Amblyopsis rosae | reverse complement strand
GGCCACACGTCATTTATGAAACACCCACCCCCCCCCCCCCCCCCCCCCCTTCCCATCTCCCACGGCTAGCTACGTAGCTAAATAGCTGGATAGTTAAAGAGTGTGTTTAAAGAGCAACCTAGCTATCGTGTGATCTAGCTACCTAGCTAGATAGTTAGATAGCTACCTATCTAACTATGTAGCTAACTAGCTAGATAGTTAAAGAGCAACCTAGCTATCTTTTGATCTAGCCACTTAGCTAGATACTTTGATAGCTACCTAACAATCTAGCTACCTATCAATCTAGCTAGCTAGGTAGCATGTCTGTCTTCCCGCTGACAGGGTCACTCACATTTCCTCCCCCGTCGGCCAATGGGAGCTCTCCTCCTCCACCTACTGCCTCGACCCCACCCCTCCTCCTTCCAACTAGCGGGAGCTGCCCCGTGATGATGATGTCATCAATCCCAGGCCGCCGAGCGGTGCCGTTGGCCCTCACCTGCACACACATACACATACAGTATATCTGCCTGCAAGGCAGACCGTGCTGCTGCCCCTGCAGGCCGCAGGGTGCGACTACAAGGGCCAGCGGAGAGATAGCGGCCATGATGGATGTCCCGACGCTGGAATATCTACCGCTATTATACAGAGGCAAACCACTCCAGCGGGATATCACCACCAACGGGAAGTAAAAGAAAGCAAAAAAAATTATGTTTACACAAGCACACACCTCTGCATTCTCATAATTCACACATCACATTTAACAATTTGCTCAACAAAATCCATATATTCTTCATAGCGAAGCAGGCATGACCTATGTTTTGGCTATCGCTCTCCCTTTCTCTCTCTCTCTCTCTCTGAAGCCAAGCCACCGATGAATTCATAAGCAGATCACCCTGATAATTGTGTTTCATAACTGTCAGCTGTGAAGTCTGTCTGTGGAGTGTGTGTGTGTGTGTGTGATTAACAAAGTGTGCCCTCTCCCCTTCATGGAGGCCATCGCTGGATATTGTGCTTTAATTCACATCCCACCGCACTTCCCCACCGTTGACGGGCAGACACACACGTGCACGCGTGTGCACGCTTACAGTACGGTCAGAAGGCAGAGGCACAAGCTCAAGTGAGGAGAGTGAATAAGGTTGGGAAATGTTTTGTTTGCCATCTTCATCTCTTTGTGTCTCTATACCACCACCCCGACCCCCTCCCTCCTCCCTCCTCTACACACACACACGCACACAAACACACACGCATGAGCACACACTCACGTACATGCGCACAAACACCCATGCGCACACTCACACATAAACACACGTGCACAAACACACGTGCACACAAACACACGTGTGTGCACACACACACACAAACACACACACACACACACACACACACCGCTGAATGAAGCCATCTCTTTACCTTTACTCACTTGTGGGGTCTGCTGTGACTAATTAGCGGAGAGGGGTTTAGGTTTGGCAATTAGGCTGCCGCAGGACTGACGGAAGCTCTGGGAGCTTGGGACTGGATGGGGTCTCTCTACATCCAGCAGGAGGAAGACAGACTGTCTAGCAGGCAGACAGGTAGGTAGGCAGATAGACAGGTAGGTAGGTAGGTAGGCAGGTAGGTACGCAGATAAGACAGTAAGGGAAGGTAGGTAGACAGGTAAGTAGGCAGGCAGGTAGGTAGGCAGATAGACAGGTAGGTAGGTAGGCAGGTAGGCAGACAGACAGACAGGTACTTAGGCAGATAGACAGACAGACTGACAATACATATAGATAGGCACTCAGGCAGGAAGACATACAGAGAGGCAGACAAGACAGGTAGGCAGGAAAACATACATGCTGACGTCGCTATTAGCCACCGTCTCTGTGATTGAGACCACTGTGTGGCCATTCACCTGAGCCAATGAAAATGCACCATGCTGCTTCCACCGCCATGGTAGCCAATTAGAGGCACCAACATTATCTTATATTTCAGATATAGCAGTTTAAAAAAATTAAAATATATATGTTTAAATGACAGTTCCAGTTTGGCCGGCATAATCTTTTTTTTCCCTCTGGGCAGCGGCGTGGCAACTGACACTGAAACACTTCATTTTCAGGGGCGCGGATATATTCTTCACCGGCGCTGAAAGACGCCGTGAATCATCCCCCATGTAAAAGCTTGTTTTCCTATCTTTTAATATCTTGTTTACACGCCGTATACCTCCGGATCGCTGCAGTACGAGGCCACTTAGCAGCCTGCGAATGCAACACAATCCAATTAAATAAGAGTGTTGTTGCTCTCCAGGTTGCTGTGCGCTCTAATTGGGGCTGTGACTGCTCTAATCAGCAGGCCCACTCAGACCCTGGAGGACAGAGAAGGCCTCTCCTGTTATTTGAAGAGACACGGCGTGCACGTGTATTGCGCACGTACACATATAGTGTGTGCATGCTTGCTAGCCAAGACACGCACACAGGTCAGTCACGGGCCTGCCTGCACAGGTATACCTTTTACTACGAGGGATCATCATGTCATACTAGTTAATAGCTGTAATGATATAATGCCGTTTTACAACTGCTAAAATTAGATTTTTCCCGTGTACAGAATTAATATGTAAGTTTATAGTTTATTAATTGTAAAATAATTCAGTTAGTTTATAATTTTTTTTATTAAAGACAAATGGGCTTCTTATTTCAATCTAATATTCAGGAGGTGTTTTCTACTCAGCTCAGGAACAATGCCCCAGGCCTATAGCGGACGGCTGCAGTGTCCTGCTAATACTTTATAGCATCTTCCCCTTGTTATGCACATTTTAAATGACACCATGACATGTAATTACAGCCATTCAATTAGCATCTCGCGCTAGGGCCAAGGTGTGTCTGCAGCAACCGCTCCACACGCAGGTAACCGGCGGTTACGACATACTACAGGTTACCTGCAGCTGCAATGGTGGTGGAGTGTGATGGCGTATGCTACCGTAGCGCTGTCCTATCGCTACATTAATTTTGCAGTCTTCCTATTTCCAAGATCCCTTGAAGTTATGACTCTCACAGTAGGCCTGTGATGTATTTTTTTTCAATGCTTTTTATTGTTGCATACATTGCACACGTAGCTTCATGCCTACATACTCTTTCAGAAATTGGCATGGGGAAATTACTTTTCGTTGTTAATGGTGTGAATGGCTTAACATTATGTAAATAATGATTAAATATACAAATGTTAAATTACAACCTGGCAATTAACATTAACAGAATCATGTTCTATAAGTAAAATGACAAGAAGCCTTATACATTTGTTAAAAACTGAAAAAGCTAGAAATCCAGATTACGGTAGCACAAATCTATGGGCGCTGTCTCAAGCATGACGGAAATTACGCAATAACTGCCGTGCGCATTCGCAGTATGTCGAGGAAGCACAATTCGATGGGTAGCATAAATCGTCAGAACACCGTCTCCGGTGGCGGTTCCGGGCCTTAACTAGGTGGTTTGTTTACACGTCCATCCGGGAAGCGGCCCATTGAAACAGTTTTTAAAGGGAAGGCGCTTTCAAGAAAATTCTTGGCAGGTGATTGGACGAACCCGTTAACCCGTTCAACTCTTGCCGTACCAGTTGGAAGAGGACTGGAACTATGTTTCATTGAGCAAAACCTTCAGTGTATTCTTTGCTTTTTCTTTTTATTTGATGAAACTGATGCTTCTGCAGCACTACGTTAACTGTCCAACTGAAGCCTCATGAGATCACCCTGATCTCGAAAGGCTTCCTGGGTCTGGATGCGCTTTAGCTTTGCTCAATGAGGAGACACCTGGACCGGGCTCCACCCCAGGCTCCACCCAACCTGACACAACAGATATCTGTGTCTGTTAAGACACGTCCATCTGGGGAGTCGTCCATTGAATGTTTCAAAAGGGCAGGCGTTTAAAAAATGTTAAATGAAAACCTTTGCATGTGATTGGACGAACCCGTCAATCTGTTGTTATCCACTCTTGCAGTATAAAAGTCGGGAGAAGAGTGAAAACATATTTTACATTTACACATTCTTCTTCCATTACATTCTAATAAAACTGATGCTATATTGCGTCTAGGTGCTTTTGACTCGAGTTGTTATCAAGTCCCCTACGTCACGTCTAAACCACGGCCGTAGCTAAACTTTGACACTGATCGGCAACGCACTTGGTTTACGGGCCTGAATCACCTCAATTTCCAAGCTCTCCGGACTGATTCTCGAGGCAAAGTCAAACTGAAGCTAGACTAGGCCTAGTCTCAGCCTCTTCTACCATCACATAAGCAACTCTGTGCTGAACATCTGATACATAGGCCCCTGTAAACTCGACAGCACTTTCTGAAATTGAGAAGTAGATTTTCATTGGCTAGCGTTGTCACTTGCGAAGTCTGCGTCTGTCATTCCGGTGCAACGCTAGTGCGGTAGCCTAGTTTATTTACCAATTTCAGATTCGGTACATTTATTTTAAGCACAGCAGTATCCTACTTATCTAACAGAACAATACAATATAAAATATAAATGTACACTTGGATATGTAAATATCCTATAACTTTGATGTGTGCCATTGCTATGTAGTCAACATTAGCAGTTTTAACGGTTACAATAGTCGATAGTTCAACAAGAGAGGCATAAAGCATGGGCGTTCATATTTTTACGACCTCACACCAGCTTGTATGCAGAGAAGGCGTAATCGATGCATTTGGCAATGACAGGTTCCACGGTGACTTCAGAATAAAAGCGTGTCAAATTGTTGGTTCCACACACAGTACAAGACCTCTATAAGGTGTTTATGTAGAGAAGGGTGCATGCATGTTACATTAATTATTACATTCTCTGTATGCTGTAGATGCACTGTAAAGCACCACATCTCCACCTATACTACAGCAAATTATTAATAGAAAACAAAACCTTTCTACCACACACACACATACGTGTGTATAACAGTATAATTTATTTTGTGCATGTTGTTTATTGTAAAGAACATAAAGCCAGCCAGTGCAAGGGGTACAGCATTTTAATTTTAATCATGTATTTATTTTTTTGCTCGGGGCGTGTGAATGGAGAGATTGATTATGTTAACGTAGTTTGTGTCAGCCACAAACAGGCACTGAAATAACAAGTTCACCTGCAACAACTCTCGCCTCTGACTGGCAGAGAGCAATGTGAAGGGCTATTACAACAGCACAGGGGTCTATCGAAAAATATTTATGAACAGATAAAGTGCTGTAGTGGACTCCAAGCAATTACATTATTGCATATGGACTTTAATAATTTCCATGCGCTACCACACACACAAACACACACAGCTGCCAAGTATTCTTTTCTAAATTCTGTTTCATAATTGCACTTATGAATATATAGTGGTTAATGTTGGGAATTTCATTTAAGTGTGTGTGTGTGTGTGTGTGTGAAATTGACAGGTAGGCATGGTGATTTCTGCTTGTGTAAAAGCATTATAAGTCTATAATAATTGTTTTTGTATTAATTCCCTGTAGTGAAATAAGCCCTGAAGCTCATGAGCACACAAGCAGTGATTACATGTTAACACTGTATTTTGCATTGCTTCAACAACTAACCCTAGCAATGTGTTGTAATTCACAGAACGGTGCATATTAGCTTTATTATCATCATCATGAATCATCTTACAAAAAAATAAAGACGTATGTATCGATCTGAATTACAGTAAAATATAATAGCATTCAAGTTTCTGCCATAGATAATCATTTTATCGCTCTCCGCCGGGCAGCGTTTGCACCTCCGGCGCGATAACCCCGGCCTCACAACTTACTGCTGCCGATCGCCGGCGGCGCTGCTGGTGGCAGCTCCACCACCACTTTGCCCAGGTTCTTCCCGGCGTACATGTGGTCCACGGCCCTGAAGACGCTCTCCAGGCCCAGGAACCTGCCGCCGGGGCTCAGGTCCCCGCGGTCCACCTCGCACACCAGCTCCCCGCGGGCCCACATCTGCAGCAGGTCTCCCACGGCGGCCCGGTACTCGCCGAGGAAGTGGGGCAGGAAGAACCCGCGCACGCTGGCCGACTTCCGCAGCAGCTTGACGGGCAGCGTGGCGCCGCCCCCGCCGCGGAGGGGCGCTAGCCCCGACGGAGTCCCGTAGCCCGAGACGAAGCCGATGACGATCAGCCGCCCGCGCTCGGCAAGCGCGTCCATGGCCAGCTCGAAGACGGTGCCGCCCACCGACTCGTACACCACATCCACGCCGCGCGGGCACTCGCTCCGCAGCGCCGCCCGCAGGTCCTCGCGCGTGTAGTCCACGGGTCGGTCGCACCCAAGGCTCTTCAGGAAGCCCGCCTTCTCCGGTGAGGAGCAGGTGCCCAGGACGCGGCAGCCGGCCCGCTTGGCCAGCTGCACGGCGAACTGGCCGGTCCCCCCCGCTGCCGCTGTTACCAGCACCGTCTGGCCCGGCGCCAGCTCGCCCAGCGTTGCCAGGGCGATGTGGGCGGTTGCGGCGCTCACTGGGATGCACAGCGGCTCGGGCCGGCCAGCGGGCACGGCCATGCACTTCCCGCTTGGCACCAGAACGTACTCGGCGAAGGCGCCGCCATCGACAAAGTAGGCCACCGTCTCGCCCACGGTGTGGCGCGCGCTGGCGCTGAGGCCCAAGCCCACCACCTCGCCCACGCCCTCGAACCCTGCGCCGAACGGGGGCTTCACCGAGGGGTCGTAGCGCCCGGCCGAGTAGTTGATGTCGGAGGCGTTGATTCCAACAAACCTTGGTGGGAGAAGAGAAACGTTAAAGTGTGTCTATGTGGCTTTCTGCCACTCTAGAGTAACAGCAGCTCAGACCAAAACAGACGCTCCGTGGGCCACACACACAAACACACACACGTGCACTATCATGCACGTGGTCGGATGGCCTAGGAAAATTAAAGAACAGAGAAGCTATAATTACAACACACACAAAGGGAGCGCAATGACATTCTCTGCTCAGGACTCCAGGAATCCACTATATCTTTACATAGAAAATAGTCATTTGCTGCTACATTCATGTTTAGAACATTCTATAATATCATATAGTGCACCTTTATCATCTGACAGTGACATGATGATTAAAATCCTTGCTGAATGAAGTGTTTACAAAATATAATCCACTTCAATAAGACACGGAGGATCAATCTGAATAGAATAAAGACCACGATAGATAGTTACTACAGGTTACCCCTGCTTTACAACGTATACGTGTCTTAAGCGTTCCTCTGGAATGTTTCTGAAGGTCAGGGTGCGAGCGTTCCTCTCCAGACACGTGTGTGACCGCGGGGTTTGTTTTGGCAACGATTCCCCTTTTCTCTGGAAGAATAATAGTCCATGGCTGACAGGCAAAGGCTTGTATCACACACTGATGTCATCGCTTATTGTGTTCAGAGGCACACAGCGCAAAATGTACTTAAAAAGTATAGTGTAATAATAAAAAATAAAAAAAATCTCGTTGTCGCTCCATGCCTCGACATAAAGTCAGTTGTTTTCATCTGACTCGATAACACGGAGCAGACAAATATGTGAGCAAGAAACGCATAAATAAATAATTTAGTGTCTTTTGCAGCAGAGAGTCGTCACAAAAGCACTTTGAGCCTTTAAAGAAAATATTAAATGGGTCATGTTCATAAGAGGAAAAGCAGCAACATAATTTTACTGCATTTTTAGATTCATTATACTATGATTGAGGGAATTATGTTTTGCTGTCAGTAGTAAAACTACATATTAACATTCTTAAAAACATGCAAAGAATTGAGAGCTAGTGTGATTACCTCTTTGATATCTATGAATGTTATGCGTGTTAATAGTTTACACAGCAAGTCTATTCCTACACATTACAAATGTTAACAATCCACTTTTATGACAAACGGAAACATGTTTAATGTTAAACAATGTGAGTAACATTTAACACATTCATCTTAATTATTATTATATTAATATATTCTGCATTGTAAAAATTAATATCACCATATGTGCATTTTATGGTGTTGATATTTATGTCAATAATTTGCTATGAGATAGTCCTGTTAAAAAAATACATTTAAAATATGTGTAGAACATTTCTTCCGACAGGGCATAAATATGTTCATCAGAAGGTGAACTGTGATTGCAATTATGCAGAAAATTACAGTCTTGGCTATTCAGCACTGCAAACAGTACATTAAAATTTGCTATCCATGTTGCCAATGCATAAAAAAAGAGACTGACTATAGCCTCATTTCCCATGCAGGTATCATGTCTGTTTATGTATGTATGTGGCTTGATTAGTGTGTAATAACAACTGCAATAAACACTGTTAACACAAAAGTTAAATATCATTTTAGATAGATTCGGGAGTCAAGAGCAAAAAGTCCTGTTGCAGTGAGATTATGGAAATTATGTCAAACAGATGTTATGTTATATTGATATATTTTTACACAATAGGGACAGTCTTACAGTAAACAGGAGAAGCTCAATTGTGACAATAAAAACATCCACACCTACATATGATTCTTCCACATTCTGGTTTGAGTCGGTTGGACTATTATATTTACGTTTTAGTAGAGTATACAGTTAATCTGTCTAAAATAAAATATACATGGTATAGGCAGGCCACATGCAGACAAGAGATGTTATATTGGATAATATCCTAAATTCATTCAGTTGTTTTCCATTTTCTCAGATTGATAAAATGTTACAGTTTTATCATTGCTATATTTCATATATTTAAAAAGGAGAACATTTTGGTGATAGGCCCTACAGTACGTTCTCCTTAAGGCCCCATTATGCGTATTCAACATCAGGTCAAGAGGTTCCCGTTCATGCTGCATGCGTATCTTATGTCCCATCTTAAAGGCTACAACAACACTGATTTACACACTACAGTAATATCACTATCGTTCAGGATCCCGGATAATTGTCGTGAACCAGAATGAGCCACCGATCTGCGTGTGTCACGCAAAATAACGCCGCGGCAGTTACCAGTGCAGGCTATGAGCGACTCTCCATCTGATCTCGCCTCTGATCCGAGTCGCCGTCGCCTACACCCGCCGGTGGCTTTCTGTTTTGCACGTTGGTGACGTCAGCAGACAGGACACTGCGAGCTGCCGAGATGGATTGATAGACAAATGGAGGGGCGGAACTTGGAATACAGTAGGCTATTCCTATTCCTCCCGTGTTTTTCCATATCGTGAAGCTCGCAGGTGCTGTCAGCGGACGACCTGCGCTAATATGCATTCATGTGGTCACGCCGAGGTAAGTGTTTGTCTCTTTTTCTACAACTTCCACGTAATATCGCGATGGATCGACGTCCGAGATCAACCACAAATACATTTCATGACGCACCCCGTGGCGTAGCGGGGAACAGAAGAGGGCAGCTGTGCCCGCTCAAAACTTACCGATTTCTGACCAGCAGCTCGGTGTCGCCCGGTGTCGGTACCGGGACTGTCTGCAAAGAAACGGCCTCCCTGAAATTGTGACTGAGCTTCGTCACGAGCAGTTTCTTCATGGAGCTCGGTATGGAGGATCCCTTGAAATCCATGAAGTGCGTGCTGTAGGATAGGTCTACGATGGAGCGCCGCGGGACCACGTCAACTCTACAAATTGCGTGGTTGCGTCTGAGCACGGAAGTCGCCCTGCCGCCGGTTCTGAGCAGGGTCGGGCTGGACATTGCACCAAGCAGCGAAATGTGTCAAAGTTCGCGGACACTTGGTGTGTGTGTGTGTGTGTGTATGTATGTATGTGTGTGTGTGTGTGTGTGTGTGTGTGTTGGTGGCAGAAAGACCCCCTCCCCGTAGGCTACCCCACCCGGCTCGTGTAGACGCACTTTAACCTGCGCGGTTCGCTGTTTCTAAAGCGTTAACACGAGCGTGGAGAATAGTATTTGCCGTTAAAACGTTGCTCCGTTGCAGCCCGCGTAGCACCGCGGTACAGCCGACGTCGGTTGTCCCTCCCCTTCCCGGACGAGACACTTCCTAGTAGGTGAAACAAATCAATCCCCCAGCAAATGTGTCTTTCCAACAGATCCGCCACATTACTGCTTCGTCCCCAACAGACACACACACACACACACGGGGGGGGGGGGGGGGGGGGGGGGCCCCCCAA
>JAODTR010007916.1:0-10027 GCA_025399935.1 Amblyopsis rosae | reverse complement strand
GAGAGAGAGAGAGAGAGAGAGAGAGAGAGAGAGAGAGAGAGAGAGAGAGAGAGAGAGAGAGAGAGAGAGAGAGATAAAAGGAGAATGCATGTGTTAGTTTAATTCACACTTTATTTTATTTTTTCCCCCAATACCCATTATTCTATAATTTCCCAAACTGTCATTAATTGCTTGCGTGGCACAAAGCTACCATGAGTGATACACAGAAAAGTAGGGTCCAACTTTGCCACAACTGTACTAAGTAGAAAACAGGAATACTATAGCAATCAGAATTTTTTTTAAATTGTTTTAACTGTGTTTTCCATTATGGTTGCCTTCCTGCCTTGTTATATGGCTGCTCTGAATAGTGATAAAGTAAAGCAGATAATACAAAGAAAGAACAAAGGCAGACAAAGCGCTAATATAATAATATTAATCAATGAAATAAACATCTCAGCTATCTTGGAATTTCAAAAGGACACTGACTGGAACAACAAATGCATTTGTTCTCTGGGTGAAAAATTCTGGACAATGGAAGCATAGAAATTCATTGGCGACAGTTAAGCATGTTAAACAAACAAGTACATTTGCATCTGGCTATCTTGAGTTGTCTGAAAAATATATTTAAAAACAGAAAGAATCTTAGATAACTTGTAAGGCTTACCAAATGCCCAATGTGCCAATTTTCTAAATATAGACCTCCACTCATTTCAGAGATACATTTCTCAATTTCTCCAATCTCTTGTACAGTATTTAATACTAATAGAGTTTAAAGTGCTGTCTAGGGAGTAGAGAAGAAGACCAATCAGCATTATAAGTAAGAGTAGGGTAGGCAATCTCAAACCTGCCAGTTTATGGGCAATTTCAAAGACAAATCTTATGTTTCAGAGGTCCTTTCAACCATAAAATGTTTAATGCAGATATGAACTTAAATATTGCTTTGTCATGTGTAATGATCTATGATTATGGAAATGAGATTGGATTATATTGGCTGAAATGATTCTGTATATTTCTAATTACATTGACAGCCACACAAACAATATGATTGATTGTATCACTGCTGTGAGCAGATGTGTTTATGGATAGGGAATGCTGCAATTTCATTATGAGCCTTTTGTATACACTACTCAGACAGGGTTTGCAGTCTGGTCTTACTTTTTGTAAATCAGCATTCAGATTTCTTTGGCAAAATCTTCTAATATCCTCTTCATCTGTAAAAGAGACGGATGAACAACATTAGGGGTGGAAGAAAGAGCTAATACGGCGATATGGTGGCTGCTATTAATTCATAAGCAGTAGTTTCGCCATTTAATCAATAATCAATAATGATTACAGGGCTGTGGTTTCAATGTGCACACACATCAAGTCAAAGGCAAATAAGCCTACAGTTTAACGTGTCACAACTACGCAGTACTTCTCATGAGGCTAAATCATAATTCAATGTTATAAATATGCATTACGTACTGTATGTGAACATTGGCTTGGAGGTTATTCCTTACCTCAGGCCATGTGATGAAGCCAGCTAGCTTTCCCCTCTCAGTGACATACAAGGTCTTAGAACCAAGCATGCTCAGGATGCCATGGGCCTGATAGGGTGGAATGGAGACTGGATTTGAACCAACACAAGTGACATTCAGGGGCATATCTTTATTATAGGATCACTTATTTAAACCCAGACCTTATTAAATGTTTCATTTATAATAATGATGCAGTGGCTTTAATACTGACACATTTCCTGTACTACTCTGTTGAGCCTGACACTCAACCTGGACCTCATTTTCACATCTCTCTCAACTCTCGTGACCAAAAATCTAATCTAGCAATTCAGTTTAAAGTTATGCAAACTTTTGTTCAGCTGTTGAGACACCATAATGAAAACACATTTACAAAACATTCCTTTCAGTGAATTAGTGGGCTGAACAAAATGTAATCAACTTCAATTATTCAATTATAGTAATTATAGTCCAGATCCAGGTTTAAATTTATAAAAGAAAAATTCACATGTCTTCAAATAATTCTTCAAAAGACAATAATTGCAAACAGTGCTTTCATATAATATGCAATCAGGTTGTATTGCATATTACTGTACCAATGCCAAAAACAGGAAATTGTAAACTGGATGTAATCTACTTTATTTTATGCTAGAAAGTAACATCATATTTCATAAGGTCTAGGCTGAAATAAAATGAATCTAGCCTTTAATGAGAGTTTCCACAGCATCCTTACCTCTTGCACGGTGTTGCAAGTTGATAACTGGACAGAGGTTGGATGAATAAGACAGGCATCTTCCACACATTTTCCCAAAGCCTATAGTACATGAACATGAAAGGTAAAGTAATTCTGAAGAAAGCTGTAAAGCTTGTTGACATTTGAACTCGATCAAAACAAAAACCACCTCTCCCTTCAATGCCATAGAGTGCTCCGTTAGAAGATCTGTCATACACATTGAAAACAAAGGGCCCAATTTTAATGATCTAAGCGCACGGTCTGAAGGGCAAGGTGCAACTTTGATTTAGGGCGTGTCCAAATCCACGTTTGCTATTTTACCGGCAGATAAACGGTCGGTGCGCCGGGCACATGGTTCAAAAGGGTTGGACTTACTCTCTGCATTATTCATGGATGTGTTTTGGGCGTAACATACGATAAACCAATTCGAGTGCCATCTCCCATTCCCTTTAAAAATCCAGGCGCGCTTGCCTCATTGGCGGATTGCTATTATACCGGCGGGTTTGTGAAAGCGTTGGAGCAGACCATCTAGGCAATAGCTAGATCCCTAAAATACTTGATGTAGGCTACACACGAATAATACTTATATAATACTTACAATACTACACATTGTACTCTTTTCTATTTTTAAACCTTAGCATATACTGCATGTCCCTGTATGTGTAAAAAGCAGGGTGTACACGCTTTGTGCACGAGCCATGGACGATACTCTATTGATAATGATCTGCACGTTGACTTTAGACCAGGTTTCACTTTCTGCTGCCTCAAGATAGCAATGCGCCAGCAATGGCTAGATATCACCTCATGTTTAGACCACAGGCACTGAAATGGGCGCATATGCATTTGCTATTTAAACAACCCGGGCGAGGAAAATTACAAAATGCGTCGGCCTGAAACTAACAAAGACACTTTGACACTGATGGTAAGCTAGGGCCCAAATTGTTAACTCTAGGATATTGTTGTGTGGTGCGGTCTGTACCACTACTATTTCAGCATGCACAGAGAATGAATGGGTGGCTAACAGGCCGCGAGGAGATTTATGCTGAATTTGAGAAATCGCTTACTATACATTTAATGTGACATATTTATGGCTTGTATTTCCATAGAAACCAATCATAATAATTTAAACGAATCCCCCTGACAACAACAAATAGACATTATACATCTCTCCAGGTTAGACAGCATAAATCCTTTTACCTCATTTTTACACTGATGCAAGTACATAAGCAGATCTGATCGATGAAAGCACCCCAGTAAGATCTGTGAATCTTGAAGAAGAGATTACAAATAAAGCTGGTGTATGTGTGTTTACATATAGTTCTGTCACTTACACACAAACAAAAACACTGTCATGTGTATTCCAAATATACAGGAATGTTCAAGGGGGTTTTATACACACCAAGCGAGTCAACCACAGGAATTTCTATCTCAGAGCTGGCGTCAATAACTTGTTGGACTTCCATTGGCCCAGCGCTTTTGTAAAGAACCGCCCTTACAGGTGTCAGAACATGTCCTATTTGCACAGAGCTAAGCCTATGGAACAGATTGTCCATAGTCACATATGGATTTGTACCAACCAAGCAATTCTACTGGTTGGCACTAATGCAGGTAATCAACTATTTAACTTGATCAAATATTCCCCCCTTTTTCCATACTGGTTGTTTAAGCTGGTACACAGTAAAACCATTTGAGCTGAACTTAGGCTGACAGCACCCATCAAATATAACATATAATATAAGATATACAGTTTTGTTTCATCAAAAAGTTACCACATTATTAAACAGTTTGTTTAGATAATAACAATAAATATGACATAACAAACCACCACTGTTGATTTTCCCTTAACTAATTTTCATATAGATGTTCTGTCACTTTCATTGAAAACCATTGGTCGACAGCACTCACTGAAGACGGCCCTCTAACAGTGCTTGCCTAGATAATGTTCCTCATGACAGGCCTATGGACTCACCTAGGACAGGCGTTTAGGAGAGATGGCAGGTGTGGGAGCTTCTTGATGAGGGAGAGGGCATCATAGAAGGAAGGCCGTCGCTGGGAGCGTGCTACGGCGTTGGCCAACAGGGTGGTGAGCAGAACGGGCGCCGCATGGGTGAACTGGCCACTTACCTCTATAACCAGTAGGGCAGGTGACAACGTGTGTGTGACTGCCCCAGAGAATGCAGCTGCACCTACAAGTACAAATGGGAGGTCGGAGGTCATCACCATAGCTAGCTAGCATAGCTAATACAAATAAAAGAGATACATATTTGTTTGTCCAAGGCAGATTCTAAGTAAAATATCAACGTTCTACATGAACATATTTGTACATCACTTTCGTATGAATCTGAGAAAATACTGTATTTATCACAACCACATTTTATTTATCCAACAACAATAAGAGATACCTACCAGCCAACGCATAGCCTCCTGGATTAATAGTCCAATCCAGTCCTGAACTGGACAACCAACATGCTAGCCCTTCCCCGACTAAACGCCCAAGAGCAGCCCCTAGAACACAGAACAGATATTATCTCTTTCTTTCTATGTTTATTCAATCCATCATATTTAAAGTTAAATGTAGAGAAACAGGATTATTTGTTTATTTTATCACACTCACCATAGATAAACACCGGCATGAAATAACCTGCTGGAATAGGTAGACTGCAGGCTAGAACCAGCATCCACATCTTGACACAGATAATGGAAACACAGTCAACGTCAGTGAAATCAATCAAGCGCTCCCAAACAAATAGCACGTCTAGGGAAGCCAGTTGTAATTGTCTTTTTGTAAAATAGTTTGCCAGGAAACAAATGCGAAATTATTTCCCCACTTGTGCGTCATGCATGTGTTTATGTAAGTATGACAAGCTGCCATATGAAGTGATTGATTTAGCTGGCCCCCTGAAATTGTCATTAATCACCAAATGGCTAATATGTTTGATTATCTGGACATAGTAATTCTTCCCTGCCAAGAAATATAAATGTGAGCTCAAATATCAAATATTTCATATAAATATATATATATATATAATATTCTAAATATTTTTCAAATGTAATTCTGCAAGCTAAATCGTCAGTACCTTCATACACAGAAAGATGGCCAGAGACAGGTAGACAGGACATCCTGTGGAACCCCACTCCGTCCAGGGTTCTGGTGCCATTTGCAGAGAAGCATTGTGGGATTGACATCCCCACTGCCTGCTATCCAATAGGGAGGTGAGGAGCTGCTTTAAGGTGTACTGTGGAAGGTGTATTTTGATATTAACTGATTTGCGTTCACTTTGAAGAAATCTACTGTGAAACATCATTTGAATGAAATATGTGTTATATATTACATTATCTTTTTGCTGATAAGGTAACTAAACCAAAGTAAAGCAATACCTAACTGTTTTAAACCTGCTGATCAATTGGCTTTAAATAATCCCTTGGTCATAGGTAATATAATTGGAAAGTTATCATTATGTGTTTCAAGGACATAGACAATCACACACAATACAATTATATTGAGGTAATGGAGTGAACAGTAGTTCATACTTGCTTTTAGTGGCTTGGTAATATGTTTTTTTACAGTGTACAAGTGGAAAGCAATATATCATGAGTCACACACCTTAGATGCCATATATTGACCAGCAGAATGAGGAAAGGTCAGCGATGCGAGCAGAAAGACCACAATAGCTGAGTATAGAGCCTTCCTGTTGAAAAGCAATATTGATTATGACTTGCCTATGCATGTTCGTCCAGTCGAATATATTATCTGCTTATACATTACATTAGAATAAGGATTACCACTAGGTCTACATGCTGGAAGTCGTGTATTTTGCATTGCCAATAGTATATTCCTTTGGTAACATTGTAGGATGCTAACAGCAGGAAAGTAAAATAATGTAAACATGCTTAGTCTGGATTGTGCACTGACGTTTGGTGCAAACAAAGGTGAATAAATAGCATAGCAGAGTCGGTGGGGCTGTTGTCAAAAGCTTTATGCTCAAGGCACCTGTTGTACAATACAGAGGCCTCATTAAACCACTCCAACTAGCTTTTCTGGGAATAATTATGGAGCTCTCACTCTGTTGTCAGCATCTTGACCAATATTTGGTTTGTTTTGGTGAGTCGCAGGATCCAGCGATGGAGGAAGAGGTAGACACAGCTAACCGCCCCACACAGAAGGCTATTGAGAGAGCACAGGCCTATTTATATCCCAGCAATAAACCATCGTTATGGGAGGACATAGCCTGTATGACGAATGAATGCTACACATTATAGAAACAAAAGAGGCAGATGGTATCATAATGTTACCAATGAACCCACCCCAGAGACGCAAATACCACGATCTCCAGTGGGTAGAATGGCACGGTGTTGGGGAAATGTGTTTGGAACAGTGGCTGGAGAGTTTCTGGGAACACAAAATATCAGTTCTTCCATCTTCTGTTTCTCATTTGATTAAAATGAATTGCTTAGCTCTTTGTAGTCTATCTAAGTTAGCCGTCTGTGCTCATTTCCCCCACAGCCCCATATCATTAAAGTCATTGTGAGATGTCAGGTAATGATGATGCTACTGATTTCCCCAGGGTCAGTGAGGTGGTGATTGACATGTTCGCATGTGTTGTCCATAAGGGGGGCAAGCACGAGTTATAGGGCCAGTTAACCTCTCTCTCCACTCCACACGGAGAACAGTCGGAAGGTCAGCGCTCCGCACACCGTTGAGAAGAAACACGGGCAGTAATCCCTCACTGCAAAGTGGGAACCCATGACCTCCACACCGAACAACACACCTGGAACAGCAGAGCGAGGGCTGAAAGTCACCACGGGTGCTCGCAGGAAGGAAATCAACAGCCGTGGCACGTCGATGTAAAATCAGTTCTGACAGGCGGGAGACTGACAAGACCGGGGTAGCAGATAACTTTGATAGATATGAGTCACGATACGCACCACTGACAGGCGCGCCGAAGCAGCTTGCTACCCCAACAGCAGCAGCCACGGTCAGCATTTCAGACCCGCCCTGCAGCAGTGGAAATAAACCACAGGGTGAGCAAGTAACACATTAATACATTACAATGGTTAAGGTATTACTTGAGGGTGCTCCCAAAGCAACAACAGTCGTTTCTATTGGTTTGGAATTGGGCGTATGTCTCTGTAAGCGGGAAGGGTAGAGAACGGTTTCTTTGTTTGGAACATTGTGAATGACAGCATATTTTCCCATATAGTTTGTACCTCCTTCTCGCCCTTTATGAGAGTGCACAGCTGGCTCAGGTATGCCCCGACCATGGTAGAGAGGTGCACAAATGGACCCTGGAATGGAGAAAGAATAACGTCACCACAATTCTTGAAATGGCATGTTGTGTAAAAACGTCTTGATAGATGTTGAACATAAAGTACAGTACCACTTTTCCCAGGAAAACAGTGCTGCCTGATGCCAATGTACACGTGAGACCCAGGACCTTGGCAAACAGGTTGGTAAGAGACAGGTAATGTGGCATTTCTATTCCTGCCAGCATGGTCCTCACCTCAGGAACTCCAGAGCCTTAAGATAAGCAAAGTGTTTTTAAATACACTGAACGGGCACTGTGTTGTCCAACATATGTTTATTAAGAAAACTATTCCTTCTTCAATAGATACATTCACCAGTCTGCCTGACATCTACAAAAAAGCATGTTTGATGTTTTTAATAGGAAATATACAGTATTTTCCTTGACCTTAAACAACACTGTCTGATTATTTGTCCTTAATTTGAAATATTAATACAAATAATTGGAAATAACCTTTATATTTGTTCTTACCTTGGAATTTTTGTGAACCTGATGTTTAATAGGCTCATATATGCCTGTTAACCTGCCTGTTTTCTGTGGTCAGTCAGATATGAAAGTACAATTGTACAACAAAGGATATCATGGTGACCACTCCATACTGGTACTGTATGGTACTGTACTGACCTGTTGAGAATGGACAGATGCTGTGAGAGAATGCTGCAGAGAGAGCACAAAGGGCTACTGGGTAAAGACTCCAGCAAAGGAACTGTAACAGGACATTGCCTTCCAGGTGCATGTAAAGCATCTGGTGAGCTGAGAGAAAGAGAAAGAATGCTAATTTCCTGACATTTGCTTTCTTTTATTTATATGCCATAATATTTGCGCTATTCTTTCTGTTCAGTAATGTAATATCTGGTAAAAACAAGTGAATCTCGTTATCATTGTGGAAGAGAAAGAGAGCAGTGTAGCAATAATCTTGTGCAAATCAATTAATGTGTGTGTGTATGCATGAATGTGCAGGTGTGCGTGTGCGTGTCTGCGTGCGTGTATGTATGAATCTGTATGTGTGTGTGTGTGCGTGTGCATGCGTACGTGCGTGTGTCTGTGTGTGTGTATGTGTGAATGTGTATGTGTGTACCTGTAAGCAGCTTTGCTACACTTAAGTCCATGAGGAAGCTAATTGTGGCTGTCACTATGCCTAGAGCAGCGTAGCCATACCATTCGATCCCTCCCACCACTGCCAAGGCACACCTCACCTGCAACATAAAGCCTTAAGCACAGAACAAGCAGCAGTTAGTGTGTTACATACATGTGCATTAAAGCACACTCCACGATGTCGTCCACAATACAACATAGTTTTAAAAATTATCAGCACAAATGGTAGTGTATACCTTTACAAAAGAATATGCCAGTATCAGAGAATCAATTATGGTAACTTTGGAACCATACAGGCATTATACAATGTTTCCAGAAGGGAGCAATATTATAGGCTCAGAACTGCTCAAACAGCTGTCCTATGAATTCAGTCAAGGGTAAACAGCCTTCAGATAACTCTCTATTCATTGTTGATGTCAAATTAACAGAGTTTGATGACATATATTCTATTTCTCCATGAATGAGTCATAGATATTGGGTTGTAGCACTCTGTACCACAGATTCAATGCAATAATGACTAAGCTCCCCAAACAAGAACTCTATGTTCTATCTATTGATTTCTAATGATTTTCGAGTATTGTCTGACCTTTAACAAAAGCACGAGACCGCTGATGTGGTTTCCATGGTTTCCAAGCATCATCAAGGAGAGGAGTTCCATTATGAAATATTTCCCTATGGTTTTCTTGTGCCCAGCCCATTATTCTGGTTTTATTATCAAGAGCGATCTCAAAGCTTTGCATGTTGTCCTAAAATAATTACAATACAATTGTCATGTACACAATACAATCATCATCTTCAACATGGAATTATCATTGTTATATCTCTTATTGCAGTAACTACTCAAAATAAAGGCTTACCCTTTGGCTGCTCGGCGTGTTCCTGTGTGTTTGTGTGGAGGGTTTGGCAAATCCAGCCTTTCAAAAGATATTAGGGTGGAAGTTATGGAGCGGTCATGGTTGGTCTCTTTGAAGGAACGTCAGGACGTGCCCTTCAGCCTATGCCTTCAGCCTCTTGGAAGAAAGAGAAAATAATGTATGTTTTAGCAAGGTGATTTTTTAACTATGAACAATATGAAAAAGGCCTTGTGTTTTTTTCTGTTTTGTAGCATATACAAATAATAATAATAATAATAATAATAATAATAATAATAATAATATTAATAATAATAATAATAATAATAATAAAAAGTTATAATAATTTGTAATAATAATTCACAAGGATGTTATTTCTGGAATTTAAGGTACACTTAGTTTGTGTCTGGAATTACTGTCTGGAACAAAGCAGGATGTTGTTTTGGATGGAATCTCCGGGAACCATCACCTTATCGTGGTGGAGAGGTTTGTGTGTTCCTATGATCCTGAGGGCTGTGTTGTCTGGAGCCTTGAGCTCCTGGTAGGGTCTCCCAAGGCAAAGTGGTCTCAGGG
>JAODTR010007914.1:0-10028 GCA_025399935.1 Amblyopsis rosae | reverse complement strand
AGGCTAGGCTACACAACAGGAATATTAGTAGTGGCACTTGCAGTTAGACCAGATGTTTGGGCCCTGCTGCAGGGAATGAAGGAATTAGTTCACTTGTGTATCAAGTGTGAACTGTGAACTCTTTAAATTGTGTTTTGAACCATCAGATAAAATTCTGTCAGGGATTAATTTGTCAAAAGCACGAAAATAACTGTTTAACCAACCAAGGTGCTTTGCCAGACTGCTGACATTGCCGGCTTGCATTAGATAATGCAAGCAGATAAAAAGTATGTTGCGCCCCAAAGAAGATGGCTGACGCCACTACAGTCATTAAAGGTCATCAAAAGTTTACCCTGCACTCCAAAGGACTTTAGTCTCTTCAGCAGAAATAGTCTATTTATGGGCTTTCTTATAGAGGATTTTAACATTTAACAGTCCAGTTTATTATTGATCTGGAAACAAAGGTAGCTGTTATGAGTCCACAATCTCCATGTCCACCCCCTGAATGTTTACAGGTACAGGGTGGTTGTGCTCTCTCCTGCGAAGATCCACCACCAACTCCTTTGTTTTTCCTGCGTTGATACGGAGGAGGTTTTGATTGCACCCGTCCACAAAGTCCTGGTTCAGATGTCTCTACACTGTCTCCACCATCAGAGATGAGGCCAACGACCGCAGACTCATCAGAGCTCTTCTGGAGGTAGCAGTCTGAGGTGTTGAAGGTGAAGTCTGCAGTGTAGAGTGTAGAGACTGTTCCTTGTGGTACTCCAGTGCTGCAGATCACTGCGTCAGACTGACCGTTCTTGATCTTCACGAACTGTGGTCTGCTGGTGAGGTGATCCAGGATCCAGGTAGCGAGGTGAAGATCTAATCCAGCGTCCTCCAGCCTGTTCCTCAACAGCATAGGCTGGACGGTGTTGAATGCACTGGAGAAGTCATAAAACACAATCCTCACAGTGCTTCCAGCTTTTTCCAGATAGATGAGGGTGTCTTCCACTCCGATGTCAGGCTGGTAGGCAACCTGCAGCTGGTCTATCGACAAACTCACCAGGGGACGAAGATATGCAAGAACCAGTCTTTCTAATGTCTTCATCAGATGAGACGTCAGAGCCACCGACCTGTAGTCGTTCATCTCCTTAGGGTGCAGCGTCTTAGGTACAGGTACTTATGGTAGGCTAATTGAACCCACCTGCAATCATCTGGTTTGAGAGGCTGCAATGTTTTCACTTTGGCTGATTGTTGACACTAAGGTTAATTATTGTTCAATTCTAAAATGAGCTGGCTACACAGGTTGTCATTTTCTGGAAGGGGCAAGGTAGGGTAGCGATAGTGAAAGTAATATAATAATATAACTAGTAACATAACTAATTACTTTTAATACCCAGTAATAAGTAAAGTAATATTATTACTTTTTGAAGGAGTGTTAAGTAAATAGTAACTTATTACTATTCCTGAGTAACTTGCCCAACACAGCTCAATTGTAAATGTAAAAGCACCTGAGAAAATAACAATATACAACTCATGTAGGCTATGCTATGCACGAAATGCATTTTGTAAGTCACGAAATGCAATTTATAATGGACGAAATGCATTTTGTAAGTCACGAAAGTCAAATCATGAACTAATTACACACGTTGGGGTGAAAGTTGCTTTTAGAGTTCAAAGTATCTGCTGTTACACAGCAAATACTCGCACGGTGGACGAATTGTCAAGCAAAAGTCATCATTAAGATATCCAAAAACAAGCTTCAACACTATAGCAACTCAAAATCACAATCTCCAATATCGCCTGCATTGGAAGGATTCAAACCCACAACCTTTTGCATTCACATAACAGCCATAGGAGAAACCAAATGGAAAATGGAAGGCCCTTACCACTATCATACCTGTAGCATTGTAACATGCCACATTGTATTGTCCAACATTGTGCAAGATATTTTATATCCTATAAACTGTCTTAAAAGAAGATGAAAATATGAAACTGTTTTTTAAAGCATTAAAGTGCTTTAAAAGTGAGAATTGCTGTATTAATGTGCTGTTTTTAACAGGGTTTCTTATAAAGCAACAAGTTAGTCTACTTTACAAACTCAAACAAATAAATAAACAAACAAACAAAAAACTAACAAATAGCAGCCTATGTTGAAAAAATAATAGTAATTAAATAGTAGCCTATGTTTGATTGACGTATGATTAACAATCGCTTAATCCTACTGATTATTTCCCTTCACTCAGATTTTAAAATGCATAATGGAATAGCCCACTACAATAAAAACATGTATACATTGTTTAGGCTAAGGATCTTCTGTGGGCCAGAAGTTGATTTGTGTTGAACTTGTTTCAGCCTCTAGGTTTGGTAGTAGATATGTAGGTGATCTTTTTGTGTTGTTTATTATAACATCATGGTTGTAATGCTTTTAAAATAAGCATTTTAGGTGTTACAGGCGGTGTACATATGTACTGTTCCTAGCCGTTTGATGGCGCTATAACGTTTATAGTTAACATTGCATTTATTTCAACATTCCACGAAGAAGAAAATACGTCAAAGATGGCCGCGCCGTATGGTTCATTGGTTTAAGGTGCACGGATATTCTGTATTTTCTTCAGATCAGATCGCATACTGAAAAGACCAAAACGGCACAAACATGTTTTGTGAAACGGCGCAACGGTTAAAATCAGCCACTCCTTTATTCGACCCAACTAGTCTGTTTAACGATTTACGACTGAGCTTGGCACAAGGTGGCAACAGCGGCGCACGGACTCGGAGACACCTCAATGTCAGCGCCAGTCTCAAAGCCAAATATCGGCCACCAGAACCAAAAATCTATATAGAAATCCCGGGGCTAGAAAGGGTGACATACGGAGAAAGGATGCACTTCGTACCGGGCCTGGCTAAGCCTGTTTATCCCGCATGGGAGAGGGACTACAAGGACCCGAAGTATTATAAATCGCCCCCTGCCGAAGAGATGCCGCTGTATAAACAGAAGCCATGCTATGTGTTCAACCAAAGGACTAGCATACTTGAGGGTATTCATTATTAAAGTTTTCAGTTGTCCTTATACTGCTGTACCAGTATGTATTTGATTACACAGGACAGGCCGTAGTGCATCATATACTTAAAGGTGTAGTCAGGGATTTTGGAGAAAGATTATTTATATTTTTCACTATTTTATCAAAACAAAAGCACCTCTCCCTTAAATGCTATTGGGTGTTTCCTCAGAAGCTCCACCCCCCAAATTGGACACGCACACATTTGCCATGGCTGGTATAGTGTTGTGTGGTGCGATCTGCACCACTTTGCTTGTGTTCCCATTCAGAGAGCCAGGGCTGTGTAGAAACACCAGATTATTATTTCAGCGTGCACACATAATGTTCGTGTGGAGATGTTATTAGCAGAATTTAACCAAATGTTTGTTGGCTTTCAATCGCTGGCTCTCTTTTTACCACAAACAAAAACTTAAATGAATGGTTACTAGCATTCTGCAAAAGCCTGTATTAGCTTGTAGGTAGCTGAAATGTACGGACATTTATTACATTTGTCTCTTCATTTTGATTCACTCTTCAAGCTAAGCTGTGAGCATAAGATGAAATGTTGCTTATTGTTCTCCCAGGGGTGCGACAGGCTCTGTGGCTGACCAAGACCAAACTGACTGCCGGCCTTCCACCTCAGCTCCTCTCGTTGGCCCAGAATCCAGCCAATCAGATCCCGGATCAGGACGAGCGTGTCCAGAATGTCATAAAGCAAGCCCGCTTCTGGGACACCACGGAGCCGCGGCCGGGGAAAGATACATACTGGTAAGGGCCCAGATTGGAAGATTCAGGCACTTATTTAGGCTCTCCTTCATTTATGTATCAACGCACAACGTCACGCTGCAGGGACATTCTATTGTTGATGTAATGGTTAATATAGCTTTCCTATTAATTCATCCTTCAATAGGTATATAAGATGTAGTTTGTGTGTTATGGAAGTAAACAGGGCCACACGTGATTTAGCCGCAAAGGCAGTATAATATCGACAACTTAACAATCAATGTAACCCGCTACACTAGGCGTGAGAGTGCCGTGTAAGTGAAACGTATATACGCTGTGGAGAAGCGTAAAAAACGCGAGATGTATGCAGAACTTTTACATAGAAGTAAGTCATAAACTGGCAATGTTTAAAAAACATTTTTTTTAACCCATGGTACCGTTAAACAAGAAATGACTGATTTCCCCTCCGCATTCACTATGCGTTCGATGTGGCCTGGATGTAACCATTACATTACTTTAGACTTATAATAATAATTGTACTCCTTGTAAGTCTCCATGGATAAAAACATCTCCTAAATGACCTGATAGTATGCAACAGCTGGAAATGTTCGCAGTGTGCTCTGCTCAGTTTGTATGGTAGCATAAAGCATAGAAATAAACTAGATGGTGGATCGCAACCTTTTCGATCTGTATTGTTTTATCTGTGTGCTTGCTTTAGAAAACGATGTGTGATTGTATATTTTAGCTATAGCCTGCTGACCGGCCTTCTGCACCTGTGTGGCACCCTGCAAGCCAGGCACCCAGGCCTGGGCAAGAGGATCATGGCAGAGAAATACACGCTGGCTGCCTCATGGAGAAGAGGTATTATGCTGACACTGACCAAGGTGCCAATCAAACATTCGCTTCCTGAGTTCTCTAAGGTTTAACCCTGATGAACTTTGACCTAAATATGCAGCCTCAACCAACAGAAAGAATGTGTGTGTGTGGTTGGCCCCCACAGGGCTGCAATTGGCTATAGTTTTGTTAGCGAGGCAGGATGGAATGCAGAAGGGTTTGATTATGAATTCAGCATCTGAATGCTACTAATGCTACTAATGCTACTAATGACAACGCAGACGTCCAAATCGGTTGCAATCAATGCTGTTGCTCAGCATGCACACACACACACGTGCGCATAAGGGAGTGTGATATCATTCTCTGCTCAGACACCGTTACTCCACTATGTCTTAACATAGAAAACTGTTATTTGCTGCTATATTCATATTTAACATGTTAGTGTTAAGTTAGTTCATCTCCGCCTAGTCTGGCAGAGCCAGCCTTTACTTGCATAACGTCTGGGACACAGCGCTGGTTAACTGTGTCAAGACCCGCTTACTTGACAGGAGAGGTGTTTGGATTGGCATGCATGACAGCCAGCTACGTAACTCAATGACCAAGTCAGAAGTTACATTTATACAGAGGAATTAGTTGGGAAATTTAAAGACATGACTCAGCTGTTTGCAGGCCTTATATCTGGTCAGGCAAATCTGTTAAATACGTGGTAGGCTATGGTTACAGCTTAAAATAAATGGAAAACCTTATCTAGTGTCAAACCTGAGTTACAGATACAGACTTGTGAGTGACGATGCTAACAGCCAATGATAATTTACAGTACCACTCTATGGAAATGTAACAGACGTTTAGCACAGAGTTGCTTATGTGACATTGTGCTAATGATGTCAATGTATTCTGCACGTTCAATGTAGTTTTAATGGTCATACTGCATCTTCAGAATGACCCTGTTGTCTTTTTATCCATCAACACAAACTAAAATTCTGCTGCCGGTTTCACAACTGTCAAACACATGCCAAGCGTGTATTAATAAAAAAAATATTTAAAAAACATAATTTTTGTAAACGTTGCCTCCGGAACAGTTTGACTTAGCTCCACCCACACAGAGGTTGACTTGGCTCCTCCCACACCTGTGTCTGTCTTCCTGCCCCAGGCGAGGGCCTGTTCCAGGTGCGGGGCCAGAACGGCCAGCTGCTGAGCAGTGTGGCCCCGCTGGCTCCCCCTGCTGGCCCGGAGGAGGTGGCCGGCACCGCGCATCACGTACTGGAGACCTTCTACCCCATCTCCCCGGCCATCGACCTGCACAAGATCCACACCTACAGGGAACAGGAAAACCACACAGGTGACCAGAGAGTGGTGGTGACGGTGCTTGTGGAGGTGTTGTTGTTTGTGGAGGTGTTTGTGTTTGTGGGGTGGGGGGGTGGGTAAGTATTCATATTTCTGAACACAAATCTGTGAACGTGAATTATATCTTCAAAGCATATGTGAACACAAAAGGCAGAGCTTCCTCCTAGGCCGTATTGTGTATCCCTAAAAGGAGCACAGGGAAATGACATGAGGCAACATAATCAAACTTCAAGGTATTTGCTGAAGTAATCTATATTCAGCTTGGGTCATTTTGATTAATCAGGTTTTGCATTTTTTTTGTTTGATATTTTGAAAAGAACAATTATATAGTATGAATGAAAGTACACTTTGCTTTAGCAATACATACATACATACATACATACATACACACAAACAATAGTCAAATGCTTATATCACAACAACAAACTTGAGCCAATGGTGATGATGTCACATTTATTATTAAACAAGGACTGTACATACAAGTCTACTACAGTTATTTGTAATTGCGTCTTAACAATGACAGTTACTGTAACAACAGTAACCAAATTACTGTACCCCCTCCACTGAATCTAACATGAATTAAAAGTGCAAATTGAAAAATGTAACGCATGAACATTATTCAGTACACAACGTGACTTTCTCTCTTTTTGCCGGACCGTGTGTAGCGGGACCGGCCAATATGAGCAAACGTTGCTTACTGACTGACTGACTGACCTATGGTGTTGGCTCATGCCCGCGGCCGGCTGAACTAGGCTTGCCTAGTTTTGACTTGCGTTTTTATTATCTGCTCACTCAGGTTTCAAGTTGGATTACCCTTATCCCCATGCCCACACATTGTACTACCTGGAGGGGAATGACTCTCGCTGCAGGCTGTTACCTGAGCAGCTCAGAGCCAAGATGATCATGTTCAGCTTTGGAAACGCTCTGGCCCGCGCTCACATGCTGTACGGGGTAAGAACAGCGCCCCA
This sequence comes from Amblyopsis rosae, assembly GCA_025399935.1. NCBI lineage: Eukaryota > Metazoa > Chordata > Actinopteri > Percopsiformes > Amblyopsidae > Amblyopsis > Amblyopsis rosae. The sequence continues at coordinate 3,160 of JAODTR010007914.1, read as the reverse complement.
CGGTGGGCCAGCCCCTTCATTGTTCTGGTTGGAAGAAGTGAGGTGCATTCACTTGTGAAACAAAGGTGAAAGTTTGAGAACATTTTCTCATTGCTTTCCGTTTGCTTTTGTGTTCATTGTGAACACAAACGGTTTGAGGCAGCAGTTGTGCGCTCGCCGCCTATTGCTTTATAGCTGAAAATCTCATTGAAGATCCATTGTCTCATTGCTTCGTCGCTCTGGTTGCTTGCAGTGTAGCCGGGGCGTTGGGGTTACAGTTTAAGCCTAACAGTTTGGAATGTTTGCACACAATGTTCAAAGAAAACATGTTTACACATGTTTGTTGCACAGCAACTGAAGGCTGTCGCCATGTGTGCAAGCTTTTATGAGTTTCTGCCACCCGGTTGGCTGAGCTGCAGGGAAGGCTCACAGAAGATCTTAGAGCGTCTCGGTTCACGGTTCAGCCTGCCCAAAATCAGCTGTTTAAAATGTTATTTTGTTCCATCAGCCATCTTTTATCTAATGTGACCAAGTCCGCCCGGGACGTGAACCCCGATCTCCCACTCAGAGAGCAGACGCTCTACAAGACAAACTAAAACCTAATGGGCTCTAGGATGCGTTGCCAGAGCGTCTTTGAGGTGTCGGAGTGAGATTTGCTTGGTGTGTGTGTGTGTGTGTGCACACTCTCTAAACAAATCTGACCAGGACAAAGTTTTTAATGTATAACAACTACTTGAATATGTGAAATAAATGATGTAGTAGGATATTTACACAAAACCTAATATGCCATGTCTAAACATTCTAAAGCATTACATGCTATCTCCTTTATAAATCTTATATAACTGTCTGTGCCCCCCCCCATTTCAGACCAAGCCTCAGCAGTTAGAACAACCAATCACGGTCCAGGCCGTCGGTACCAACGGGAGAATGTTCCAGTTTGTCGTCTTTCAGCTCAACACCACAGACCTCAGCGCAGATGACGGCATCAAAAACCAGGTACGTGTGTCTTAGCCGAGGGCAAGGACACTATAGCACGCTGCTAAACGTTCACTTACCAGATCTACTCACTTTCATTGTGAACTAATGAAACGCACATGCAGACTTTAACAAGTAATAGTTTGTGTCTGGGACAATACAAGCACACCCTAATGTAAAATAATGTTTAGGTTTTTATTTATTTATAGTGTTTAATTTAATTAGTCAGCTGTAAAGTTTTTAGCTAAGCTAATTATAAGATGCCAAATATCTCCTCGCATTTCGCTATTTTACCGTTATCTGGTTCTTCTACACAGCCCTGGCTTCATAAATGGGAATATAAACGCAGTGGCAAACAATACCGCTTGGCTTTGCAAATGCGTTGGGGGGAGCAGAGCTTCTGAGGGACTTTGTTTTGATTTGAGCTCGAAGTTAGCAAGCGTTCTCGAGAACGACTAAACCCCGCCTTTTAATGTTCCCGCTAAAATCATGCCTAAATCTCTGACTGGAATTAGCCTCCGGGATCGGCTGACTACAGTAACACCCCCCGACACGGGTTATTTAATGCGATCTGTCCCTTGCAGGTGTGGCTCGAGGGAGACGTTCTGCTCTATGACTACGCCAAGGTCCGGCCTGTCATCAAGAAGAAGCAGGTCAAGGTGAGGGGGTGATCAGCTCTGGGTTGTAATTTAAAGGTTGAGTCAGCAATGGAAAGATAATACACTTTGTGTCACGTTCAGCAAATATCTGCTAGCGGCCCGCTAGCTGCCCGCTCTGTGTGTGCGGTGAAAACATATTTATAATCTGGTCTGGTTTTGTAAATGGGAACACAAACACAGTGGTGCAGAGTGCACCACACCACACTATCCCAACCTTGGCAATGAGTGTCCAATGTGTGGGGGGTGGAGCTTCTGAGGGGGCAAGCTATGCCCAGGCCAACTCACTTGGCGGCCCGTAGGCCAAATGCGGCCCACCAACTAGCCCCATGTGGCTCGAGAGGGGATTGCGCCCTTACACTATTTCACAGTATATCCATTATACCGTAATGAGTCAGTATTTTATTTGTTCAACTGCTCTACAGCCAAGACATCATGACATTGCCTAGTAGTCCAGACCTAATAGTCGGAGCGATGAAAGTCTGAGTACAACTCCATACGTGCGTGCACAAAGCTCAAATGTAATGTCAGTTGTAGAACACTGCACATGGGTGTGACTGGCATTTCTTTGTGCAATAGGATATGCCAGAGATATCTTGAATTGGCGCCCATAGGGCCTATCATTCAATGAAACTATCATCATTGACTTGACTGTGTTGAACATTAAGCAAGCCGCAGGGTGGATGCTCTCGTAGGCGCTGACGTGGCTCTCTCGCCCAGATGCGCACACTGATACCGAAATTTGACACAGATTTTATGTCCATCCTACTTATATTCAGGTTCCAAATATGCACCTTCACGTCATTGAGTAACACTCTCAGCCATTAAATGATGCAAACGTCTTTGAAAATGTGAACGTTTTTGAGGAAACGTGTTGTTCAGTAAAATTTAACGTTTAAAACGTTCAGTTCACTGAACGCACCCACCTAAGTCTTCACAGACTTGCAATGGAAACATGATTTGAAGTTTTAGTGATTCTGATTGGTCATTGATACTGTAACTTTTTGCATAGGTCCCGGCCGGCTTGTCGGGATACCAGCCTGAGACCTTCAGCAAGTTCCTCGCCCTGTACCTCCACGGAGCCGTCTGAAGCCCCACTGGAAGTGTGGAGCTTACATTGGCCCTAATCCTCCAGCAGATAACTAGGGCTGACGTTGGTCACTCTGGTTGACCTCTGAACCTCCCTGCACCCTGCTTCACTTCCTGAATTATGAGTAGTATTCTACACAAACACTCTCCACCACGAATAAAGACTGTATTAGTTTGTATCTTGAGTCTGTGTTGTCTGTATTTATGCCTCGTGTTTAGAAAAATTACGATGTAAATGAAAATTTAACATTTAACAGTTTGAAGGATCGGGACCTGTATAATCTAGTATCATTATATATAATAATTTTAGTGTATATACTAACCATGCCAATGATGCTAATGACATTACTGGCAGAAAGTTTTTTTTTTTTCTTCTGATTAACGTGTCCATCCATCCATCCATCTTCATCCGCTTATCCGGAGTCGGGTCGCGGGGGCAGCAGCTTCAGCAAGGGACCCCA
>JAODTR010007913.1:0-10030 GCA_025399935.1 Amblyopsis rosae | reverse complement strand
GCGCCTCACACCCTGGGCAACTCCAGAGTAGAATAGAGTCCATCCCCTATCCAGGAGAACGGTTCCAGAACCAAGACCTAAATGGTAGAGCCTTTACGTCGAAAGGACTTATCACACCTGTAACTCTAAGCTTCTCCGTTCCTATGGTGACCTCATGTTCGTCTGCAGAGAAGAGGACCGTCTCTCCGTCAGAACTCCTCACCTCGAACCTCTGACACTGGGCCTCCACCACCTCTGACCCTGGGGGAAGAGGGGGGGGGGAGGCAGAGACGGGGGAGAGAGAGAGAGAGATTGTCTTTAAATAGAACGCAACTGATGTCAAATCTGAGAAAACTAAATATAGAAAATCGTCTGGACATCTATTGTCTAGCCAGGCAACATTGTGTTTAGATTCGTTCCTAATAATAATAATAATAATAAAGAATAAATAATAATAAATAATAATAATTAATAATAATAATAATAATAATAATAATGCATATATATTTATGTATGAATCGTTTTACACTTGTTCAAAGATAAATAGAGTCCTCTATCCCAAATCCCATTCTTTTGCACATCCATTATTCCACTGTAGTCTAACAAGATCTCGAGACCACCTCCGTCTGAACGACAAATTAGCCGTGCTGCTTCCACGGGACCAAAGCTCAGGCTGCAAATTTACCCAGAACTGTCTCTGCAACGTTTCCATTTCCATGTGGTGTCAGTGCTCGACAAGATGCTCTATGAGAGGATTCCCGCTGCGAGACAGAGATCTGCTCTCCCTACAGGGGAGGGGTTGTAAGGTCCCAATTAGAACAGGTAGAGAGGGAGAGAGGTTCACTGACAGAGCACAGCTCCAGAGAAAGTAGAACGCGATATTGTGGGAGAGAACAATGTGTGAAATCAAACAATGTAAAACTGTGGCCATGTCTATAAATTGCACCCCTTGGACACCATGTTCTCTGTTCTACATCTAATTCACAGATGGGAATCACAAGGATGTCATGATGCAGTCACCGCTGATTGATTAATTACGCACCGCAGTAAGTAAGTAAGTATGCAATTAAGTATGTATGTAAGTATGCAATTAAGTAGGTATGTATGTAAGTAAGTATGCAGTTAAGTAGGTATGTATGTATGTATGTATGTAAGTAAGTATGTAAGTAAGTAAGTAAGTAAGTAAGTAAGTATGTAAGTAAGTATGTAAGTAGGTATGTATGTAAGTATGTAAGTAGGTAAGTAAATAAGTAAGTATGTATGTAAGTAAGTATGTAAGTAAGTAGGTAAGTAAATAAGTAAATAAGTAGGTAAGTAAATATGTAAGTATGTAAGTAGGTAAGTAAGTAAATATGTAAGTATGTAAGTAGGTAGGTAAGTAAGTAAGTATGTAAGAGATCACTGAAATCCATGCATTTTGTGTTTTTTTTTACTTTAATACTCTTAGTTTTTCTTTACCATAGTTCCAACTGACCATGTTGCATTCTAATACTTTTACCTGTTCTATCATTTTTCCTGGGGTTAAAATTAACAAATGAAAATATTTTCACTTTGTATTTCTAGGGAGGAGGTTGCGATCCAGCTTAACAGTTGCTCCAGAAGTCGCTGGTTTGAACCCCGCTAACTCTAACTAAGTGTGGAGGTGTTCCCGAGCAAGACACCTAACCCTATATTGCTCCCGGTGGTTAGGTAGCGCCTTGCATGGCAGCCATCACCATCGGTGTGTGAGTCGCCAAAAGGTTGGAGAAGAGCTATATGAATGCAGTCCATTTACTATGCAATGCCTTATCTCTCTCTCTCTGTGTCTAGTAAGAGACTAAAACCTTAATACCACTTGTTCAGGTTGAAGGTGAGCTCTTGGTTTAAATCATCTTTAAATGAAAAAAGGAGACATTTTGAATGAATGACTATAGGCTTTTCTGAAACATAACACAGCTGTCAATATCAGACTTATAAGATCATTTTTTTATATATTTCCCTTAAAGGAGACTGAGCCTTGCAGGGAACGCCTTGATATAAAGATCCTTGACAAAGATCAATATTGATTTAGAACTGAAATAGGAAAGTATTTAAGTGGTGAGACGGTTTTGCTGTGCTTGAAATGTACACTGTTTCTACCTTACTTACTGGAGTTAGGCAGACAGGGGAGAGCTTGCGCTCGTCTTATGCTAAATCCTGCCCTCTTCTCACTGTTTTCTGGAGTTTTGACCCTACGATAGTTTCTACTGAAGGAGCAACCCGCTTAGCATCTGCTGTGATGCTACAAGGCTGCATGTCTTAAACGTGCTAATAACAACAACAAGTTTGGCCCGAGGATGAGCTAACACGTAGCCTACATCCGCCTCATCCTCATTTTCCTCACCTAATCTTGCTAGCAAACACCGCGGGTAGCCAGTGTTGATTCTGTGGAAATTAAGTGCTTTTGAAAGCCCTTTAGCCGATTGGTTGATTAATTAGCTCCCGGAACGCTTTCGCTCTTGCTGATAACGTCGTTTTAATTCCGAGGTCGCCAATAACAACGGGACTCCTCGTTAAGATGACGCATTAATTGATGCGGCGGTCTCCATAATCTCTCTCTGACAAGAAGTTGGTGGAAGTGCCTCTCTCATCCAGGCCCTACGCTTGGCAATAAAGCCTTACAAGGCATCTTAAGCCAGGGATGCATTATTCTCGTGACGGGGCCAGGAGACAGCCATGCAGTCAGATTAGATCAGAGCACCAGCTCATGTTGATCTCGATCGCAACACTATGAGCGGCAGCCCCCGCTGACAGTGAATGTCCACTTAATGTCACACAGTCTTTTCAGCCCGCCGGAATGTGTGATCCTGCTTATAGTGCTTTAAGCCTCGGCTGGTTCAGAGAGACGCAGCGCATGTCGTTTATGTCAACTGTGCACTTCCTCTGAGGGGAGATGGCTGCGCTCGACAGAGCACCGCCATCAGCAGCTTAAAACAAGGTTGCTTGTCAAAAGGTTTCCTTCTGCGGATACTGTATATTTAGGATAGTCTGAGGGGTTGTTTGGCAGGCTGCGGGCTTGATCTCTAATGTGGGCCTGCTATTGCACTTACTTACTGTGCTTACTTACTAATGAATAAAGGAAGTGATGACATGTAAATGTAAAGCCTACTATAGCATTTGGTTACTAATATTAATGCTAATATGTGTGTGTGCGCGTCTGGGGTATTTATGTAAAATGTATTAATTCCTAAGCGGTTCTAGGTTTGTGGCTGTACTGTAAACAGCCACAAACTATATATATATATATATATATATATGTGTGTGTTTATATACATGTTTATGTATATACAGAACTATGCTACATGATGTAGCTGGTGGAACTAAGTGGAAAAAGTGCTTTGCATTAAAGACAGTGTTAATCCTTCTTGCTACCTTCGAGCTCAAATCAAAACAGTATCACTCTATAGTCCTTAGTTGTTAAGCAACGCATAGTTCTAATAAAGCAGAAGTTAGTTGTTGCATAGTTCTATGGCTTTGTTGATGCTTGTGTTCCTATTTACGGCGCCAACACTGTGTAGAAGTTTTAGGTAATTCTTTCAACATGCACACAGGAAGGAAAGGTAGCGAAATGCGAGGAGACATTTGTTAAATTTGACAAAAAGTGTATTACTGTAGCTTACATTTATCTTGCAATAGTCGACTACACCTTTATTCCAGGCTGAGAAACGAAGCCCTCGTTAGAGGGCCAGAGCGAAGTGTCGTTTTAAACGTAGGGAATGAGGGTGTTCACACGTGGTTACAGCTGTTCTCGCTGTGCTTTATTTAACCACTTTAAAGACACACAAGTGTTTGCATGAGCCACTAAATCCTAATGCCGTTTGTATTCTACGGGGCTTAGCTCTGACCTTTCATCCGCTCACTTAGCTTTGTTGTCGCCACTTAGGCAGCGGTTTTTACACCAGCGGCGTACAGTAGCAATCGCCACCGCCGGGTGGGTGTGGCCCTGAACACTGAACGTTCTGCAGCGTGCAGGGTCATCTCCCGCGGCAACGCATGGGGACTCAGCGGGTGGGTCTCAAGGGAGCTCCAGCAAGACTCTTGTGTTGTTCGCTGGGAGACGAAGCATCAGTTGAGTACAGCAGTGGGTGCTCACTACACCCGTCTCTTTCAGCGCTGTTTACATCAACACATTTTGGAAGTTCCGCCTCCTTTGACAGACAGGGATCAGAGCCAATGGGCAATGTGTCTGCAGCATGTTCAGCAGTGCCACATAACAATTACAACAGGTTGGGCTGTTATTGGTGGAGACGCCGGGAAAAGTGTGTTGATGGTTGAACATCAAAACAAAAGCTCCTCAGCTTCCACAGAGACAGGGCTGTGTAGGAACACCATCCACAGAGACAGGGCTGTGTAGGAACACCACCCACAGAGACAGAGCTGTGTAGGAACACCATCCACAAAGACAGGGCTGTGCAGGAACACCACCCACAGAGACAGAGCTGTGTAGGAACACCATCCACAAAGACAGGGCTGTGTAGGAACACCACTCACAGAGACAGGACTGTGTAGGAACACCACTCACAGAGACAGGGCTGTGTAGGAACACCATCCACAAAGACAGAGCTGTGTAGGAACACCACCCACAGAGACAGGGCTGTGTAGGAACACCACTCACAGAGACAGGGCTGTGTAGGAACACCATCCACAGAGACAGGGCTGTGCAGGAACACCACCCACAGAGACAGGGCTGTGTAGGAACACCATCCACAAAGACAGAGCTGTGTAGGAACACCATCCACAGAGACAGGGCTGTGTAGGAACACCACCTTTATTTCCATCCATCACAGCTAGCTGCATTTGACAGTTCTTCATTTGACAGATTAAAATTGCTAACCTAACCTTTAACATACAGCTCTGCCTATTGTGACTTATATAGTGTGTGCAATAGTACAACACATATTGCATAGCTGTACTTTCACAGTTACAATATAATGTCATAGACATAATTCGATTTTAATGTAAATGGGGTCAAACCACATTAAGTTCACTTTAGCATTATCCAGGCTGTAGCTAAATCAACCGTAATTCCGTGACATTTTATTCACTTCTCTTTGAAAGTCAAGCGATTAATAAACGTTTCACTGCTTGATAGTCACGGCGATATTGCTCTCAAAGTAAAAGATGTTGCATGTTCTGTGGAATTATAAAACAAAGCTTATATTTGTCTTGATACGCATTGGCATTGTGCTTCCAATCACAAACAGGCCAAACAGGCCATGTGTATGTACCGGTGTATTTGTGCATGGTGCGTGAACGTGGATCTCAGCCTTCTCCAATAGAAGTGTCTACATTTCTTTTAGAATGTCTTCTATATTTAGGTCACTTCTGTCATTTGGCGATGTCAAATGCTCCTTGTCTCTTTTAGTTCTCGGTTAGATTCGTCTTTTCTCTTCTCCCGGCCAAACGTGTCCTCCACCAGAAATATGACAAATGCAGCATTAAGACTTAAATGCGGCATTAAGAGATGCAGCAACATAACTCAAGCTATAAAGAGTCCTTGTAGTGATAAAATGTGAATTTCTAGGATTCCATATGCAGTGTAGTAGTTTGGTACCAGTCCTTACAGACAGGTCTGGCCAATCAGCTGCCATCTAACGCCTCCAGACAGTTATGTTGGGCGAGAGATATTATATGGAGGAGACATGCCACTCAGAGAATTTTCCTCTATGGGAGAATTATGAAACAAGTTGAGGTTTTGCGATTGTGCAAATTGTGGTGGACTGTCTTTGAACAAGCGTGGAAGATGTGGATAATATATTACAAATGCACACAGCAGCTGCCTACCTATATTGTTAAAAGTAGATTTTCTACAATGAATTAATGAAAGATCCATTTGAAATGTGTAAAAACATTCCGTCCTTATTTCACTAAGATCTTACCGGCCGGTGTTCTGACGATTTATACTGCCTTGTCGAAAAATGATACCGTAGCGCATGACCTATCGAAAATAACTATATTACGTGTTCATTGTTCCCATTTCCAAGGCCCCATGAAGTTATAACTCTCACAGTATAATGTGATTTTTCTAAAAGCTTCTTATTGTTGCATACTGTACATTGCACACATAGCTCTTTGTCTACATACTCTTTAGGAAATTGGCATGGGGTCATTACAAATATGCCCAAACTATTTTTAAGTTAAATGGTAAAATGGGCGCATTTATATAGCACTTTTATCCAAAGCGCTTTACAGTATTTTGCCTGACATTCACCGAGTCACACACACATTCATACACCGAGAGTGACTACTGCCATGCAAGGAGGGGTTAGGCATCTTGCTCAAGGATGTTTACAGGAAGGTCAGCACCGGGGTTTGAACCAACAACAAGTTGTTGTTAATGGTGGGAATTGGTTAACATTATGTAAATTGTTAAATATACAAATGTTAAACTACAACCTGGCACATAACGTTAACGTTAAAATGACAAGAAGCCTAAAAATATACAACAGTACTAGCTAGAAATCCAGATTACGTAGCAGAACTCTATGGGCGTTGTCTCAAGCATGACGAAGATGACGCAATAACGTCCGTGCGCATTCGCAGTCTGTCGAGTAAGCACAATATGACGGGTAGCATACATCACCAGCAAGGTGAAAAATGAACGCCCACACAACCCATTCATCCATTCAGAAGGCACACCCATAAAAGGCACACAAACATCGCTTGCATATCTATATGTTCTTTCAGTTGTTAATGTACTGACCATGTTTATTGAGGATCATTATTTCTTATGAATTAATAAGTTTAGGGGTTAGTCAGTTAGTCGCTGAAAAGAAAAGCATATCCATTGTGTTAGCAAGGCTGTACAGCAAACTGGTTCTACACACCACACCGTGCATTCTGACGATTTTTTTGTCCGTTTCCAAGCAGTTTGTTATTGTTTTAGCCGGGCACAATCACTAAATGTTTTAAGATGTTATAATCAATGCTTATGTCCCTATGGTCACTGAAAGAGCGGTGATGGCTCTCTCCCTAATAATGCCATTTAGTAATTCCTAAATAAATGTCCAGAAGTTCTAAGATGGCTACCGAGTGGTGAGACTTGCCTATAAGGACTTTGGTAAGGCTAAAAAGAGCAGGCCCCTATGTCGATTATTGAAGAGAGAGACAGCCATAACTGCACTTTCATGTGTGCCTCCAACCATCATCTTTGGCTTTATGGACCTCCCATATTCTTTTGAGGAATCTCTAAGCCTTAAACGGTGGCTGGATTAATCAGCAAATGAGAAGTGCACACTAACACAGATTTAGACCGATTTGTAAACAATATTTGAGAGAAATAGGCCTTTTGTGTACATAGAAGTATTAGATATGAGTTCAGCTCATGATGAATGGGGGCAAAAACAAAAATGTTGTTCAGTGTATTTAGGTGGCCTGTCTCCCTCTTGTCAATTGAAGCTCAGCTGAAGGTTCTTTAAACCATTCAAGTCCAGACTGAAGCTCTGTTTATCATGACGACCTATTACTGTCCATTCACTGCATTTTTACAGACTTACGCTCTGCACACACAGCAGTATTTTGCCTTTTCTTTTGAAAGAGATTGCCAGCTGCCCGGCCTAAACTACAAGTCATAATTATTTTATTGAATAACAGAGATGACTTTTGTTTTGCGATTGATATTCTCATTATTCCAATAGGTTGCATTAAAGCCGAACAAGACACACTGTTTATTAGTCTATGCTAACAACCTCTCACTTCACACATTGTAATATCATGAGAGATGTTGTCAGTGAAGAAAACAAGCCAAACCAGAAGGTTCAAAAAACATTGGGAGGCTTTATTTGTCCCTCCATGAGTCTATGACCAACTTATGAATATTCTTTAGGTGTCGCACAGTCCACAACCCAACTTAAAAATGTCCCGGAGCAGAAAAGGTTCTGGAAACATAAATCTCTACAAATACCAATATAAAGGTTAGATTCACACTTTTGGTGTGAACCCCTCTGTTCCATTGTCCCCAGTCTGATTAGTCATGCTTCGTTAGCCCTGCTTCAATTAGGTCGCTTAGGCACCTGCACCTGTCAGATAAGTGAGGCATTCTGGGAGATGTAGTGCATGTCCCAGTAGAGGAATATAGCGCCTCTATACCTATCCACTTAACATAACACAACATAATACATGTTAAACAACTAACTAAATAACCATACTTTCCTTAGCAAAAACATGCTACCAGAAAAATAATAAAAATAATAAAGTGCTTTAGTCAGTGGAGTTCTGACCTACAAGCATATATCTAATTTTCCACTATGCTATGTAAAAAAAGAAAGGACATTATAGACCCACTGTCCTGCATGTTTGAGATGTTTCCCTGCTCCAACACACTTGATTCACATGAATGGGGTTTTAACAGGCTTCTTCAAATATTGATAATGACCCATGCATCAGTATCACGAGACATCTTAAAACAGGCAGGGCAGGGGTACTCCAAGAGCAGGGATGAAGACCTCTGGTCTAAAACACGCAGGGCAGGGGTACTTCAGGAGCAGGGATGAAGACCTCTGGTCTAAAACAGGCAGGGCAGGGGTACTTCAGGAGCAGGGATGAAGACCTCTGGTCTAAAACACGCAGGGCAGGGGTACTTCAGGAGCAGGGATGAAGACCTCTGGTCTAAAACAGGCAGGGCAGGAGTACTCCAAGAGCAGGGATAAAGACCTCTGGTCTAAAACAGGCAGGGCAGGGATACTCCAGGAGCAGGGACCAGTTTGTCAACTGTGTAGAGCAAGGCTATTCAATTCCGGTGCTGGAGGGCCGCTGCACTGCATGTTTAAGATCTCTCCCTGCTCCAACACACCTGATTCTAATGAACGGGTCATTATCAGGCTTCTAAAAACCTTGAATCAGGTGTGTTGGAGCAGGGAGAGGTCATAGGTCATAGGTTACCTCTATGGGGTAAGTCTGTACTGTATGTAAAAGGTTGTGGTTCTTATTGGTGGGGTAGCTGAAAGGTTTTGGTGTCGATGCCCTACCTGCTCCTTAACACTTGTGACAGACATACTCACTTTGTCGATTTGGGTAAAGTGTCTGAAAGTCACCAACCTGGTTGTAAAATATTCCCTTTAATATTGAGGAAATTATGGAAATGGTGACAAGGAACATTACATATTTAGAGAAATATTTTTCATTAGCTCTCATGGAAAGATGAAGTTATAAATTGAACTGAACTGTTCACAGTGACTTAGGGGACAGAGTTTTCTATTCTCAGATAGCAAGATGACATTGAAAACATGTTGATATTCCATCTGAATCATCAGAATGGTTGAGATTCAATTGTCAATGCCAAATCAACGTTGGATCACTATCCACGATAACCCGACAATATAATAATGTTGAGGATGGTGACATTGGAATAACATAATTGATTTAGAGTTGTCTTGCTTATGATTGATTGAACTTTAAATTGTAAGTTGCTTTTGGCACCAGATCGTGAAATGGCGGCGCCCATCGGCGGCTTCAAGCCATAGTAAAGTGTTGACCCCCTGGCGTGTGCATGTGTGTGTGTGTGCGTGCGTCCTGTGTTTTGGTATACTGTATAGTGTGTGTGTGTGTGTGTGTGTGTGTGTCTGTGCTGAGAGAGAGAGAGAGAGAGAGAGAGAGAGAGAGAGAGAGAGAGAGAGAGAGAGAGACTATAACAGTGACAGGCTACTCATGAATAAATCCTGCTGGTTGAACAGATGCTTCACTGCACCTGACGGCTTTCTAGGCCGCCACAGGGTGGAAGCACCACAGGTACACAGGCATGCACACACACACACACACGCACACACACACACAGGCCTGTGCCTGATATCTCCAAGGTTGCAGATTAGTCTGTTGGTTAGGGTGGGTGATCCGCAGGAACCCAGGATTACCTGTACCTGCATCACTGTGGGTCTTAACACTGTAACTATATCACTGTAGGTCTAATACTGTACCTGTATCACTGTGGGTCTATACACTGTAACTGTATCACTGTGGGCCTATACACTGTACCTGTATCACTGTGGGTCTTAACACTGTAACTGTATCACTGTAGGTCTAACACTGTAACTGTATC
>JAODTR010007912.1:0-30632 GCA_025399935.1 Amblyopsis rosae | reverse complement strand
GTTCATGTTTTCGGGTCACCTGAGATTACGTGACTGTGCACGCCTTTTTGTTTTTGAGTTTGTGTTCACTGTTTCCGTTCGTTTAAATTGTATTAAATGCTGAGCCATGGGGCTCGTTGCTCGTCAACAGCGGTGTCTTTTACCTTTTTGTTCGTTTGCACTCACCTCCGGCAGCACGGCGTTACACTCGTATGACATACTCCCGTTTGAAGTAAACACCATTTTGTGCAAAAGGGTGTTTTCCCTCCTATTTTTTTCTAAATATGTTATAGCTACAAAAAGATTTTGTATGACATACAATGAAAGAATATAGGCTCACTATATATCCATGAAGGCTAGGCTAACAATTCATATTTACTGAATTCAGCATTAATTTGGTCTGCTTGTGAAAATATAGGTTCAATTTAATTTGATGTCTATATACTGTAGAATACACTTCTACTAAGGTGGAATACATTTACACAATATAATTGAGATTAAGAAAAATATAATTTGACACATTGATATTCCCGTGTAGGACAGGGTTGCATGAAAAGAAATTCTGATTGATGTATGTCTTTATTTTGCATTAATAATAGTTCTAGCTGAATCACAAAGCTACTCTTAACTAATAAGTTGGTGTTTTAAATGTCCACAATATTAATTCAATAATAACTTGATGTTTTTATTTTCAATATATATATACTTTTTGTGTGTGTGTATATTTTGTGATTAAAGTTTATTTCTGAAGAAAATCCAAATTATGCAATTCTGATACAATATAATAACTTTAGATTCATGAATGCCCCAAAAATGTATTCCCCATACACAAGCCTAAATAAATAAGATAAACTAATAAACCAATGTATCTTTTATTTATATATATATATGAAATGATGTTTTGGCCCTATATATATATATATATATATATATATATATATATATGGGTGGGGGATTGGATTAATTCAACTTTGTGTATTATACCATTGTTACTTGTCTGTCTGAAGATAGAGAAGAACTATTTCATTGGACCATTCAGATGAACGTTGGCAGTCTGAGCCTTCAAATTCTTGCATCCTGAAGTCACCTTTAAGTGATTGCATTTGGGTTTGTGGAAAGCTGTCTAAAGCTGTCGGTTCACTCTTAAAATATAAATAATAACGACTGACGAGGCCAAGAAGACATAGAATATATTTGTTTTTGATTATAACGCCACTGTGTGTTATGCAACTGTAGACAGAACACTAGAGAAGAAAATACAAATAACTGTCTTAGTTATCATTTATGTCTAAGATAAATAAATTGCATTCGTGTATTTGCTTTTTTTGTTTGTGTGCATGTGTAGATATGTGGTCAAGCCAATATATAGATTTTGAATATTCCCACTCAAATCTCAAAAACATATCCAGACTTGTGAGATATTATACATAGATATCATTGTTTTTGCTTTTTCCCTACACAAGTCACAAATAGTAAATGACTGCACCCCAATATACAAATAGAAAATTATATCTCACCTTTCAAGGCAGGTTTGAGGCAAGGCTGCTAATCCTTTACACATTTTCCCAAGCTCTCAGTTCCAATGTTAAATGTGAATCTGTTTAACCTCTGAGTCTCACAATCCCTTTAGCTTTCTGGAATGGCTTTCAACACGCAGCGATTTATACAGACACCGTTTGGGCTCTGGGCCAACAGCTAAGCCAATCACACAGGGACTTCTAGGCACTGTAGGCAACAGACCGGCTTGGTTTAGAGATAGGACTGAGATGTGGGAGTTTATCATGGGATTAAATAACACATTGATCTACACTATGTATGCCTTGAAAAGTGTTGAAGACTTAAAAATAATATATATTGTTTAACATACCCAGTGCTACTCTGTAAAAAGTGTACTGAATATATAATTTAAGGAAAGGCAGGGATCCATGTATTTAGTTGTTGAGATGATCAGTGGTAAATTGTTCAAGGTTAAAAGGATAGTTTATTAATTTAGAGCTGGCAGTTAAAGTGCATTCTTAAAAATACTCTTACTTTGTCAAGATTTGTGCTCATAAACAAGTCACAATGTTAGTATTCATCTATGAAATACAGTTACTTAGGAATCTCTCAAAGAAACATGTTAGTAAATATGACTGGTTTCACAATTTCTGAATGGCATCAAAAGTGTCCCTTAATAACATACAATAATGGCAAAGAGTCTGTTTTTGTTAATCTCTGTCCAGAATCTTATGTAGCTTCATTTGCAGTTATGGTTTGCTGGGCATGCAAACTATACTCAGCTGCAATTACAATCGATATCTGAAGTTATCAAAAGATGCCTTTGGCATTTAGTTATATAAAATAACTTACTAAAAGCTTGCCAGATTTACTTGGCATGCCTAGCTCCCTGATGTGCCCCTTTCAAAACTTTAACTGAAATTGCTGCAATAACAATATTTGATTACACTAACTTCACTATGAAGACGGCTAAACAAGGCGGCGTTAGTAATGGTTCCCACGTAATTTTTGTTGCAGGTTGGATGTTGTCAAGCATGCAAGTACTGTATAGAGTAAGGCAGAGAACATGGCAAGGTGATTTCTTCACACGACAAAATGTAAAATTGTATTATTATTAGGCCTACTATTATTATATGGGTAGGGGGTGTCCTAAAGATAGCAATTACAACAAAAGCAGTATGAGAAACATGACTTAATATTCCCAGTAACCATGGGCCTTATCTGGAGCAGAAATGATTACACTATACCTGTATATCTAATGTTGGTATCTCTTTTAATTGCCGTCGAAGCTCATCCCCATAAATCTCGTGGTAATAAAATGACCTGCCATTCAAATGTAGACTTATCGGGCTTTGAACAATAGACTTTATGTTAGATTTGTATCTTCCTGTGGTATATTTATCACAGCCGTCATGTGCCACAGCTTGTGATTTACTTGTGCAAAGAGAGTGTAGCACATTGAATGAAAACAACCCCTATAGTCTAATCCTGAGGAACTCCTGCTAACATCAGAGTACAGACTGTGCACAAGCCTTGAAATGTCCAATTTCACACCATACAAACATGTTAACACCCCATCCCATCCTGGGTTATGAGAAATAACAATAACACCAACGAGACATGCACTCCTGAATGCAATAAATAAACAGTAAATGCCTCAAACAATTGCATATCAGGATCAAGATTTCTCACAGTTGAAGGAAATGCCATGTCTTGGAGTCAGACAATAGAGAAAGACACTGATAGGCTTACAAAAAGAATAAGCGTACTTAAGTCAACTGAAAACTCTGCCTTATTTATAGGAATGTTGTTTTTTTTTTACTCCACGAGCATAAAACAAAAAGCGGCATTCAATTTAGTTCCTTTACGAGATTATTTTTATCAAGATGACTCATGAGGTGCTGTAAAGCAAACACTAGTCTACTCTAATGCAATACATGGCTTGCCGCAGCGACGCGACTAGTTCATAAATGTGTCAGGAATACGTCGTGTCAAAATCATCTCAAAAACACATTCCCATCTCTTCGATTTTGGACACACGCTTCAAGGCTGGCCTCCTGCCAGTGACCTAGCAGCAGGAGCAATGTGGAATAAGCATCAACAAAGCCATCAACGCTAGACTAAAAATGGCTGTTTATGTACTCATAACAGCAAGGCCATCGCCATGGCACCGCCCAACATAAAACACACCAGCACGCAAAGCAACTTGTACGCTTGCTTTTACAGAGTTTACAGGAAGTGCATGCTCTGTAAGGGAGGGCCTTTCAGAGTAGATGTACTTAAGCCTATGGGCAATTGCTGCAGCATTTGTCAAACACACTGGAGCGGGCTGGCAGCTGGGCATTTGGTTGGTCTGATGCGCTATGTAGCAATGTTGTTACCAGCTGACATCTTAGCCAAAACACTGCTACCACTTCAGATTTCCGGGAAAACTGCAAGATAGTGCTTTGCAAAATGCTGTAGTGTGCAACATACAGTTTATGTTATGACAATAACAACTCTGCTGATTATAGCTGCAAGGTGAAATATACAATAAAATGATGCCTATTTAAAGCATACATCTTCCATGTTTGAGGTGTCTATCTATATCCTCTTATACCAAAGAAACCATAGAAACCAACATAACTGCAGTTGGAAACAATGCATGTGTAAAGGCATGGCATTTCTCCAATGTTAGCTATCAGAAAGCAACAATGCTGGGCTAATATCTTATGCCTTGTTTTGGCTCCACGGCTCAGCTCGTGGAGATCTCAGACCATTCCAACACTTTGACCACTTCCTCTGGCTCAGAGATAACACATGCTGTGTGGGTACATGTGTTTTTTTGAGGTGGTGGAAATGCACGGCATTTATTCAGCACTCCAACGCACTTAACAGTACACATTCACATAATCATTCATTCATACACCAATGGTGATTGCTGCCATGCAAGGTGCGACCAAGCGGTTTTTAGGAGGTAGGGGGTTGAGCATTTTGCTGCTGCCCTATGTATATTTGTTTACTGGCTAAAAAAGCAGGTGAGATCGCCAAACATGCTGCCCAGTTGGAAGCTTCCGTCAGCGTAGATGTTTTGCACGTTGCTTGAATACAGTTTGAGTTTGATCTTCAGCCTTGGGGGACAAGATGAGGTGCTCAGTTTCCAGTGGCCTGTCCAGGGGCCTGAGAGGAAATTAAAAATGTTTTTCCCACAATTAATTTAAACATCTTGTGAAGAAGTTTATTTGCAAAAGCTTTTCTGCTGAAACTTGTGCACTAACATGCCAGAGAAGACTGTTTTCCTTTGAAATATAATGCCATTGTCAGTTATGCAATGTGGACTGAAATCTATAGAAGGGAAAATAAATAATAAAGAAGAAAGTATTACAGTATTTGCTGTCATTCCGGTCTAAGATAAATAAATAGCAAAAGAGAAAACATAATTTTTTTATTGGAAAAGCCCAGGCAAGATGCTAACAGTAGAGGATTCCAGTGTTATTTAATGCAGCACTATAATTAATAATTTAAAATATTTGTGTTAATTGTTAATACTTTAATACATACAGTATGGGAAAGAGAGCATATGGGCTAGCCTACTGTATTAATGTTTTGAAATATTCAAAGCAATGCTCTTAAACATGTTTGTTATGACAGTTTAGCAATTAACGCTTCAATGTCCAATGAATTAGATTTTGATTAACTAAACGTGTTTGTGGGTTTGGCTTTCTCTGAGATTTGGTGACTTATCAAACCAAAATGGTTCTAATACAAGCCACTTTGGAAAAGATAGATGTCCAGTAAATTAGATTTGTTGTAATACTATATCAATTAGCAAAAACATTTTGAGCTGCTATCCCACAGGAATATGACGTACAGTATGAGTTTGTTGCATAGCTCACAATGCATGTTCACAAAAAATAGGTAAATGCACTTGACATCAAATGAGAGTGAGATTTGCTGCGGTTGTCTGTTGAATGATGTCTATTGTACTGCTCTGCAACTAATTAAAAATCTAAATAAACCTGGGAGCTCAATTTGTGTAATGTTACTGGAAAATGTATCCAAATGGCTCAATGGCAATCTTGTGATTTTCAGTTTTGTCATACATGTTGGATTACACTCACATACTGTACAGTAGGCCTATTTGAAAATGTCACTTAGTTGTGACGTCAACAGTTAGCTAGACCTGAATCTGAATATACTTAATCAGAATTATTTACAGTACATGCCAAGTACATTTATACCTAAGGAATTTTTCATGGTGTGGTGTTCGCAATTTGTTCCTAGAATAAAAAAAAAGATATAGCCAGATAGATCATACTATGATGATAAAAACTGAAAATGTTTATGTACCCTAATATAAACTATATGGTCATCTATAAAAACAATTTTTTATAACTAAATTACAACATTGCTTTATTAGTGTTGGCCCAAGTTCATCAGATGTGTTGTCCAACAACTCATTGTGATATCATCATCAAAGACTTTACACATGTAAAATATGGTAGGTAGTTTGTTATGATGGTCAAGTACTGAAACAGCTCTATTTCTCCACTAAGACCTATTATGGAGAGTTGAAGCCAGACAGGCTTTGGTTTTGCCAAAACATCTGGTCCTTATTTAACATGCATATCAAAGACGTCCATGTCCCAACTGTCAAAATGACAAAGCGATTAACTCTAGCAGATGCAATTTCAAAACCATAAGTGGCTTCAAAGTCAAAAGAGTCACATAAAAACACACAAATAGTAAAGAGCAAATTCTTTTTAACAATGCCCTTTACCATTTCCTTCGTTCTGGAAATAGCCTATACATTATATGTTAACAAGCAAAAACGTTGCATCTCAACCTAATATGGAGAAAAAAATCATTATACTACTGTATGAAATTGACCAGTGGGGCTCTAGCCATCTAGCCACCAAGCTATTCAGAAGTTAGCGCTGTTGCCCTGAAGTGCCATGGTCCTGGGTCCAATTCCTGTGCAGTTCCTGCACTGATTCTCATCCACTGTCTCCCGTAAAGTGTGTGGTCACTGCGACCCTGGGTGAAATAAATAAGACCAATGCAAGGGCCATGCTTTCTGGCATATGCCATTGCAGCATACTGTGTCTACGAACGGTATGCAATCTAATGAGTAGGCAAATGAATGACGCAACAGGCAGCCAGTATGTGTTTGTGTGAGATCTTAAGACTATATCAAAAATCTGAACCCCTTGGAAACCAAGGTCAGTGGAACGCTTCGCCTTTTCGCAAGGGACACACCACAGGAGATTTCCCACGCTAAGAGTGCAACCGGTTGCGGCTTCTACATTTTGGCCTAAGTCCCTCTTTTTGTCTCTGTAACATACATGGGCGCATACAGACACAGATGAGCAGACACTATTACATTGTGGTTCTCAGCGACGCATGAAGGTGTTCTCATCGCATTTGTATTGTCATATTGACAAAATAGTGTCAGTTCACGAATATGTGGAAAACCTGTCACGTTGTTTCTGGCCAATGAAACATTTTATTATGCGTTCAGCTACTGTAGGTTCTTTGGTGTGTGTTTATACTTTATTAATTTGTTTATTAAAATGACAATGGTCAATTAAATTAAGATTTACAATGTAATTGCAGCACATTCGTTTTTTGGGGTAGGGAGGTGGTTAAGAACATGTGTTTCCACATTCTATTTAAATGTGCTGGGAATAAAATATATAAACACATTGTATTTAATAAAAAAGTAAACACTCTATCCAAAGCGAAGTATGAGTCATGGGAGTCTGGCCCGGGAGACGACCACACTAACCACTAGTCCTAATCTTGCCCCTCCTCTTCATGCTCTCCTGTTCTCTTCACCCATGTTATCTTCCATCCATTCATGTGTTTCCAGTTATTACATATAACAAAACATCAGCTAAATGTGTATATGTACATTATTTCCCAAGCAGGCAAGAAACATTGGCAGCACAAGCACGACTCCAGAGGATAAGCTTGAGAGGGGTCAAGACATTGCGAGGTGTGCAGCTTGAAACCAGAACATGCTGTCTGTCCATGGGGGAGCCCCTTGGGAATGAGTACATTGGGTCAGCTAGATTTCCAGTTGTCTTTATGGTCCTCAGTGGGATGTTACTAGGAACATAGAACAATGCCTATTTCTTGCGAACATCCATGTTATAAGAACGTCATACATTATAGCCAGCTGTATGATTACACCTCTAGCATTTTCTTTGTAAACATCGTTGGCGTTGGACGGGAAACGCTCTGCCCGTGACGGGCATTTGACACTTGGGCCGCGCTTGACGCAGCTTTGTACCAGATGTAAAAAGGCCCCATTGTCTGCCCTGTTCCAACACAGCTGATTCAAATAAATGACTCGACCCATTCATTTGAATCAGGTGTGCTGGAGCAGTGAGACATCTAAAACATGCATATATGCGGTGCATATGCATGCACCGCATATTTTTGTGAAATAAAAAAATAAAAAAGTGTAAGCAACACCATACATCACTTGCCTGTTGCCTGTACCTTCCGCTCGACTGAGAAACTAGGGACTTTAGTTAGTTTAATCCACATGAGCCTAGCGCCCCCCAGTGATCAGATTAGGATACTGCATGAGCCATACGGCAAAAATCTACAACGGTCACACTGAAACACACAATGTACAATGCTGTCACTATTGATCTAGACACTCAAAATGCACGTAAACAACCACAGTGTGTTATGAAGTGCTTTACTGTTGTCATTATAACCTGCACCCAAATTAAACCTTTAATAAAGGGAACAGCCACATATTTATAGTAAACAATGCTGGAAACTGCAGTCAAATTGGAGTGATTATCATTTAACAAAGCATACAGCCTATTAACATATAGACTATTGCCGTAGCCTATCAGTCTTAATTATTAAATAGTATTACATTGTGCTTTTGTTTAGTTGGTTATTTTTGGAAGTATACAGTAATTCAATATTACCACTAGATGGAAGTGTAATGCCATGCTTTAAATTGCTGGCCGCTGACAGCTGGATAGATGCCATACACTTATCACAAACTACAACATAAACCATCAAACTGTAGAATATACTTTCTCTAAATCAACTCTGTGTTCCATACAGGATTAGTCTCAATATATGTTGCCTACCTGTATTACGGTTTGCCTCTAATACACTTATATAATACAGACTATAGGCTAACCTTGGAGGTAAACAGGGCCTACGTAAGAAATAAAATAATAATACAAAATTAAATGTAAAATGTATAGAATATATATTGTGTGAAATATTGTGTTGTGGGTTCCAGGCTGTCAACTTTAAGTATAATTATACTTAATTAATATACTTTTCTTATAGTTTATTGACAAACATTTGCTGGGGAGAACTGTTTGATACAGGGCACAGAACCAGTACTCCAATCTGTAGCACTCTGTTGCTATGGAACAGCATAGAATATCTACCTTGAGTGGTGAATGATCAGTGCAGCCATTAATCACCATAATCCACACTGTCACCAAAACATATCTGGCTTGTGTAAATTGAGATTTTAAATGTACATGCACAGCAGCATAACCCATGGCAACACTCTGTGTCCATCCTCGTCTATCAGATAAAGTTGTCTGCAACAGTCTGTTTCCATGGGGACGGGGGTCGCATTATGGGATGTACATGTATATGCAGGCCCTCTGCTCCTCTGTGAGCCAGCTGTTTAGCGACACCTCAGCCTCCACTCCCCTTTGATGACATTTGAATAAACAAAGTAGACGCCTAGCTGTACATTTGTCTGCTGGAGAAATACGGCTTACAAAGCTTGTAATATTAAACATTTCAGTGCGTAGCCTACAAATTACGGTAGATAATCCACATGATCGATAGCTTTAAAGGCTTATTTACAGTAAGTATACAGAGTGCATGGCTAGTGGTGGCCTACTTGTTGGCTGCTAAAGAAAAGATGTTATCTTATCAGCCTGCTTCAGCTCCCTTTATTGCGCAAGAGTGACGATTTGCAAATACGCAAGGCAACTGACAAAGCTTTATGACTCCGTATTACGCACGCGTTTTCTCTAGCTTCCTGTTTTTTAAGAACGTCTTCCTCACCTCTAGACAAGCAGCTAGTCAGATGGCACGCACTTTTGCTTGTTGCTTGTGTTTCCTGGGTAACCAGACATACAGCTCAAGGCTGCAGGTGAATGCATTGTAATAGGCTAATGAGCAAATATATTACAGCTGTCATCATTACTTCAGTAATAGGTGAATGTCAGTTTGATGACTTGGGTAGTAAAACATTTCACTTGATGTTTTGATGTTTCTGCATGCAATTTTATGATATATGATTATTCATTATTTATGAATGATTATATGGCACTAAAGTCAAAATATTATTATGTAGGGACTGGGCTTGATAAGCTATGCACATCTGAAATCCATGTAAAACTGCAGAAAATACTTTAAAAAATGTTTATTCTTCAATATATTTGGTTTATTAATATGTGACATAAATAGCTCTAATACATACAGTGTTTGACAACTGGTTTGTAAAATTATAATAAACACACCATACATTAACAAATAAATACAATAGAATAAATATATATAAATAAGTGTTTTTTTTTTACAAACACATAACAAAGAAAATAACAAAGGTAGACAGTATCACAATCTTAAGTGTTTAAGTGGCACTGAAAACTGGTTGTTCTGCCTCTCCTGTAACCTTAATGGATAATTGTAGGTTCTCACTATTGCCCCCTCATATGTCTATCAATCAGGTTAGCATGCTAGTAACCTTCTTAAGGTATCTCTTTCTCTCTCTCAATCCCTCTCTCTCTCTCTCTCTCTCCCTTTTTCTCTGTCTCTTGCGACATCATTCCTTATGTCAAAAGGAAGTGTGCCCCTTGTGACGTTTTCTCCCGCCCGTTGCCAGCGGCCATCTTGACGTGGCCATTGTCTTTGCCAGGTATCTGTATGCAACAACGCTTGTGTGCAGCGCTTCTCCTTCCGCCACATGCCCTTCGAGTTCTCCATCGACGCAACTTCATGCCCTTCACGGCTCCTCCTTCTCCTGCCATGGTTGCTTGGCGGGTTTGGGTTTGGCGCTGGCGTGGCAGACGAGCTCCTTATATGCCGGGGAGCGCAGAAAGCGGGGGTAGCAGTCTTTGGCCATCAGCATGTATATCTTGTGCTGGGCGATGTCAAAGCAGGACAGCGACAGGCAGAGCATGTTGGCTTTGGTGATGTCACGGGTCTCATGGTCGATGTTGATCTGGAGGGAGCAAGGGAGATACAGACATCAGTCCACAGTACTGTAAATGTTGGTGAGGGCCACACATGTACACGAGGTAGGCTATGTAAAGTGAACGCGTTGGTGTGGGATATACAGGGCAGCATATCATGGCACATGCTAAAGTGGTTCATATATGTACTCTCCCTTCATGCATGCACACATAATTCCATTTATCAGCGGTTGAGGCTAAGGAACTGTAAAGCGCTATGTTCATAATGTACTGTAGTTCACCTCACGAGGTGCATCGGCGCCAATGAATTCGTCATATATTTTCTGGGCCTTAGCGGGCAGCTTGGCAGCCGACTTGGTGCTCCGGTAGTCGTTGCAGGCAAAGTAAAACGCAATGTTCTCCTCACTGAACTCAGATACCAGGAAGGCTGTGAAGGCACATAGTCCATCTGAGGGAGAGAGAGGAGAGACATGGAACGTATTAAAGTAAGTTCAGTGAGAAAACCCCCTTTACTGTGTGATGCGTTTGTCGGTTGAGATAAAGGTTAAATGTTAACTTACATTTACTTGACAGCAGCTTTTCAAAGGATTCCTTCCACCTCAGGCATTCTTGTGGTGTAAGTCTGCAGATGAACAAAGATGTCACATTATATGTCTATTGTTATAGCCTAGCATTTATTAATAAAAGGATAGTGTCAACAGAGAAACACTTATAGTTGTGCACCAATGTGCTTTACCTGTGTTTCCCTATTTTGCAGCAAGACAGATTCCAATCGGGCTTCTGCAAAATGCTTCGCAGTCTGGCTTTCAGTTCCTTGGCCCTGTGACACAAGGTTAACAAAAAGGTTATATAAATTTGACAGATTAAATATATTTGATCAATCATTAAACATACAAGTAATTTCTTTTTTGGACAAAAGTGTACATTGTTATCTCATCTTTATCACATTATCTTATATCACGTATCTTCATACAAGAAAATCATATTACAGTACAAGTCGGAAAAGCATCCTATACCTTTCCAGGCAGGAGATCGGCAGTGATTCCAGTCCTTTGCACATAACAGCCGGGGCTGGTAATACTTCTGTGGTTCGTATGGTCCGTAGGTGGGACGGAGGCTGTACGGTATATCCACAAAGCTCAGTGATGTGTGCGAGATCAGCAGTATTTGTACGCAACGTAGCAGAGCAGAGCATTTATACGCTTACCTCCGAATCGTCCACGCAGTCAGCCAATCACATCTCTCAGACACACAGAGAGAGAGAGAGAGAGAGAGAGAGAGAGAGAGAGGGGAGGGGGCTGGAGGTAGAGAGCGAGGGAAGAGGAGGCAGGTTGAGGGAAGGAGAGTTTTTGGGAAATTAGTTGAGGATATAGGCAAGGACAATTCCCCTCAAAATTAGGAAAAACAGCATTCTTGTTTCATGTTGAGTGTCCCTGAAGTCCATCCAAAACAAATAATTTAGGATGTTGTGTTTCCATGCCAGTTTAAACACGCACGCACGCGCACACACGCGCACACACACGCACGCGCACACACAAAACATGAATTAAACACACTAACATTTACATTTATATTCCAAGGTAATTTGAGAATGCCAGTAGATATTTGACATGCTTTGCAGAAACAATGAGAGAATGACAATTGAGAAACAATGGAACTTCCTGAGGGTCTTAAAAATATATAGGCATGAAGGTCCTTCAGACAGCAATAGTATAGTAAACCTGACATATTAGGGGTTTCAAACAACAGTATCTCAATGAATCCCAACACTGATACATCAACAGCCACCAGGGAAGACAACACTGTGATGACTATAATAATAATGGCAGCTCACCAAATGGACTAGTGATTTGTGGGGAATAAGACATATTTACAGTACATTAGCTATTAGTAGTTGCCTATGTCCTACAGTCTATTGATGACCCTAGTGGCTAAACAGAGTACTGCATGAACACCAGTTACGCAATTACATTATTTCGTAGTACAACAAGCCATGGTCCTGTAAAACCAATTTTGAAACAATTTGTCAAAATTGGGACAGTGATGTTTGAGAGATGTTACTTGTATTATATGAATAGCATGGAACAGCAAACAATTATCCCTCAGTACGTCATAGATCCTAGCTCTGGGCTAAAGCTCTGGGCTAAACAAAGCAGTGGACAAAAATGTATTTGATGTATGTTTGTTGTATTTGAATACAATTCAAGTCCGAACACTGAGTACAAAGCCTTGCGGATAATGAAATACAATTTGTTATCTGACAATCAAATGCAATTTGTGCCATTTGTGATGCTATTTGTGTTGGTGGTGAATTTAACAATGCTCACACGTATCGACACTTGGCTAACGTTGATCAGGTTACGTTGTCTTAATGTTTACTGGCTTAAAGCTCAGTCAGCGGACATAGACGACAGGTACAGGGATGTTAGCTACGCCCAGGAGGATTAATTGTACCCATTATTTTCTGGGAAATTAAGAGGTTCTGCGGCAGTCTTGGATGTCCGGGAGAACCTGACAGCTTACCCTTGCTTATCACACTGATGTCACCTCTCTCTGACTCAGAGCTGCACTTCCATCAATTCACATGACAAAGGCAAATCGGTAGGCAGGGTATAAAAGAATTGTGCTTCTGTTGTGCAATATTGTGTACTGTATGTGTGTGTGTGTGTGTGTGTGTGTGTGTGTGTGTGTGTTTGGGAAATCACTGTTCTCAGAGCTGGCTGATGTAAGAGAAACATGTAAAAGCACACAAAGGCTCACACAGTAAATTGACCATGAAGTGGGAATGTGAATTTCCAGTACATTTCCAGACCGCCATCTTAACAAGACTGAAAACACTTTAAAGTTTCAGTTTACAATATGCATGTTCATATCTCGTGTTTCAGAAGGAGGGTTATGACATCTTGAGAGTTATATACTGTAGGTACAAAAACAAAGATAAAAGTCTGTGTAAAATACTGTAATACATGGGTTTGCAAGTTCTGCCTTGTAAATAGAGCCTTGTTCCATACATGTTGGTCTTTTGGGACCATTACAATAGCTTGATGTAACCAGACCTAAAATTCACTTTGTAAATAAGACTTTGTTACATGTTTTACTGTATGGGAATCGCATACCTTTTAAATGCTAGACGTCTGTAAATATGCTACATTTAAAAAAAACACACTTGCATTATACTTTATATATACAGTAACTATGTGAAGGTGTGATGTTTTTAATAGTAATTTCTAGGAAAGCTTCTCTTGTGACGGGCAAATAATTAAACAAAAAATCCTTATCTGAGTCAACTGCAACAGATGGGGCTTTTGTTTGGCCACTGCCAGCTATATCCTTGAGGATGTACATTCTTGTAAACGGGAGGCCATACAGGGGTGTGAATTGTTGCTTTGATGAAGCAAAACTGTCAACAAAAAATAAAAAAAGTATATTATATGAGTTTGGCACCGTTGTGACAGAATGCTTGTTGACGTTGAGTTACCTTACTTGTAGCTTTACTAAAAAGTTTGAGTGAAAATTTACTTATAAGGGATCTTAATACTGTAGCTTTGAGAACAAAGGGCAAAACATTGTCACCTGTCAGTATTTGTCACAGTCTGTATTTGTTCCTTGTTTTAGGGGTTGTTTTGTCTTCTGACGTGCGTGTGTTTCTGTCTCCACCCATATAACTTTCTAGGGCTGGCATTCACAGAGCATCCTAAGGATGGTAGCTCCTATAACTTTATAAATAAATAATGGAGGTGTCAGTCCTAAATGTACGTAGGACTCCTACATTTTTGGTCTGTCTGAGAGTGTTTCACAATATTGTAGCGCTAAAACTATAGCTCCTACATCTGTGAAACGTTAAGGGCAGTCAAGAGGACTCCTATTGTAAGTCACTAATATCAACTCGTAAATGGCTACTGCATGGTCAATGCACCCCTCCAGCCCGACTATGCTGGTGTGTGAGGCAGCAGAGACTTGCTGAGCCTTATACAATGCAATACAGACGTTGAATACAATACAGCATCCATCCATCTTCATCCGCTTATCCAGAGTCGGGTCGCGGGGGCAGCAGCTCCAGCAGTACAATACAGCATTACACTGCAATGACATGTAGATATACTGTATATGTATGCATGTATATGTTAATTTATTTTAACTGTAGGCTAAATACATGGAAGAATATAACATTGTGGTCTAGTGTAGTGGTCCTATTACCTGTGGCACTTGAATTCTGCAATCCATACAATGCCATATTTACTTTAGCCCAACCCACTGCAACATATGAGTGTTCATGTGTGATTTCTGTTGCGTTTATTCCACATTTGTAGTTGCAATTTAATGTTGGCCTCATTTATTTCAGTGGATTGGGGTACTGTTTTAACACTTATTGTGTTACAGCACCATTACACCATTACCCACGGTGTATGTTTTATTCCTTCCTTATTCGACGTCATCAACACTAGCTTTCAATTGTTCTTGCTACACTTTGCTCGACACATTATAATAGAAACAGATCGTGGCTATAATGTAAATAGATTTTTTACAAATTGGAGATTTCTTGTTGAAATAGGATTGTAGCGGCAAATTAAGCCAATTTTTTGATACTGTTGGCAAAGCACATGAACTCCCTGACAGACCCACCCTCTATCAGCCAAACAATGTTAATGAAACACAGCATGCTTCATAGCAACAGGGTTAACCACACCCTTTCACTTAAATTTTTTAGTAAAAGTTGATCTCAGCAGCTTTGCGAATAGAGGGAGTGAACTTTTAGTGAGGTTCAGGCATAGGCTACTCTTAGCGGTAGGATAAAATGCTTTGTAAATATTGGCCCAGGTCCTTAGTTGATTATGTTGAATGTTTGGTTTGTGTCTAGTCCCTGATGATCTCTAAATATAATTTTCATGAGCTCTATAAACTGTTGAATCATGTTGAAGTTTTATTATATATATTTATTTTCCAATACTGAACCAAGAAAAGAATTGCATGGCCTTGAACATCCTCATTCCCCAGGAATAACATTTACCTGCAGTGATTCAAAAATCTCATTCCTTCTTATTTCACCTCAAATATATTTTCGATATGACGGCAGCTTGAGGCCACTTTAGGACAACCGAGCTCTTCTACACATCGGGGCACAGCTCACAATGGCCTTTGCATTTGATATCTGCATTTGGACCAAGTCCTTTTACCTTATGCTACCAGAAGACAGGAACCAGGGGACCTTAGAGGGCCCAGGTCCATTTGAGCCCATGTGGTTTAGGGAGCAAACCCATCTAGAGCTCAGCATGCAACTGCCAGAATTAGCCTCCATTTATCCTCAGCTGTACAGAGGAGATGAGGGTATTGAAAGGGTCTATTCAGCCTAATGTCTCAGGATGCTGTTATGACATCTTTTTTGAGCTATTGTCCCCAGAATACAAAAAATATAGGCAAAAAGTCTAATGAGGTGTTTGTTACCTTCTTCCATAACCGGAAGACCACCAGAAGGTTATAAGCATAGGTAATTTGATGGTGATCTCTTTGATTAAAGGTGAGAGGGGAAATATTATTATTATTATTATTAGGTAAAGAAGGAAGGTTTCTAACTTCAATATTAATGTATACATGTATACATTTGAATTTAGAATTGAAAGTTTGTATTTCATTTAGAAAACTTTTGTGAAATAAGTCATTATCTCCCTACTCACTAACATGCATGCCCTTGAGCCAGGCAGGCTTACTCCCCATTGAGAACATTGTTCCATAAGGTTTATTATTAGTTATGTTATATAGACCGCATGGACCCAAATGCATTAAGGTAAGTGGCCACGTGTAAGTGTAGATGTGAGTTGTCTGCCTTTGTTTTCATTTTGTGTCTATTATTGCTGCCATGAAGTCTGTGAAATGTTTTGGTTGTTTCATTACTCACAAAAAATACGACAAAACATCTCACACTTCCAAGTCCTTAATATTTCCCGGCATCATCGTTTGCTTTTGTTTGTTTGCTTTTTTTCTGAAGGTCTCTCTGAACGATGACTCATTTCAAGTCAGGAGCTAGTGGTCTCATTTGAAGGCTGAACTTAGTGAATGAATCACAACACTGATAGTCCATGTCGCACAAGTGTAAATTCTGTAGGCACATCTAAATGCATATATATTTATTTGCATTGTGTAGTTTTGCTTCAATTCATTATTTCTATTAATCCCACTTTAAGTGAATCAGTTGATATATTTAGTACCTCAATGCCTGTTGGAAAAAGGATGTTAGACTATTATACAGTACAAAATGTACTAATGTTGTAAACCAAGACCAAGACAAGGTAAAGCATCATGAATATTCTAATTGTTTTTTGATATGTTATTGTTATTGAAATTAGTAGCTGTCAGTCATTCTGTAGAAGCTTGTTCATATATAAATTCAGACAAGGACAATAAAGTATCTATCTATCCATCCATCCATCCATCCATCCATGCATCCATCCATCCATGCACAGAGACAGGGTTGTGTAGATACTCTTTTCAATGTGTACACAGTAACCAGAAGCTAGCAGACCATGAAAGGTGAGATAGCAGGTGGAATTGGGAAAAGGGTGGTAATGATTGTACTATACACTCATGGTGTGTGCTTGGCTGGTGTCGAAGTAAGAGATGAAACAGAGAGCTTGAAAATACGATGTTCTCAAGTATTTACCCTACTGTAGTATTATTTATTATTTAATTATTACCTACATGCGTTTTAACAAGTAGCTAACTGTTTAACACACACCACAGTAATTTGTCCTCTTTCTTGTTAGTTCTCTGGGGGCATGTATCTGGCAGGGTGGAGTTGAGAGCCTGGGGTTACTCATCTGTCTGACAGGCCTATGGGGAGGAGATGTGAAGTCTGCTTTAGGCCCAGCCAGATGCTCACTGTGGCTGGTAAACAATAACCACTGGAGTGGCCCTTCTGGGCAACACAGTGCACAGCCATTATGTCTGTGTGGCTTCTGTTCTATTTGAACTGAGAGCAGACTATACATCGCACCCTGCGATTTCCCAGTATATTTTACAATGGTCATTTTGAGCAAGTATTTCTAGGTTGACTATAGTTTTCTTGTGAATTCTGAATATAGATATACAATTGATCAAGGCAGAAAAAATAAATAAATAAATAAATAAATAAATAAATAAATAAATAAATATATATATTTATATATATTTATATATATATATATATAAATTAAAAACAAAAACTATCATGGAATGCTATTTACTGTATAGCTTTGATTTACAAATATATATTTATATCTATTTATATCTATTTATATAACATTTATTTTATTATTTTAATTGGGTCTTATTTGTGCTGTACATTTAATGTTTTATACAATTTTTTCTGTACAGCACTGTGACTACTTTTTATATTTTTAAAGTGCTATATAAATACATTTTGCTTGCTTGCTTGCAAATATAATTGCATATTTATTTACTAAATGTGCTAGTTGTGTGAACTTGGGTCTTAGATCACTATATACTGTAACCCATCAATAAGATTCAACAAAAGGCCAATTTTCTCTGTAATCTATATGAAGCTCACTTTCACAGCTGTTAAATAGCCTGGCTGCTAGTTGTCGGTGGTCATTTGCCCGAGGAGCTTGAGCCAGGATGGTCACTGATTAACCTCTCTCCTGAATGGCTTTGTTTATCTCTTGAACCCCCAAGGCCGTGCGAAACGCCAGGCTGAAACAACAACACTGATACGTGACCCTCTACTCAGCACCACACACGCATGTATGTACCTGCTGCCTTGGAGATCACAACAAATAAGAAGAAATGTCAATATCTGCCGGCCGTAGTTAGGCTCACTGTTATTCTCCTGTTTCCCGGCTGTGTGTCACTTGAAGTGAAGAGAAAAGCATGACTGGACAAGCTGGAATATACGTAAGAGGAAAGGAATAAAGGTGTATGCGTGAACATTTGAGAAAGACAGTTAACTGTAACTGCAAATGCTGGCCTGACAACACTTGGTCTGAAGTGTATTAAAGTTAAATTAACGATGGCAAACATTTTATTAACAAGCAGGATCACCTTGCAAAAGTGGAGACTTTCAGGCAGATGCTGCCATTTCACTGGAATTGGTAAGACTAATGATAGTGCTAACAGCAAGGACTGATATTTAAATCAGCACATGCACACAACACAATGTTCCAGAGTGGTAGGGGGTATGATCCTCTCTGATCATCAATTACTCTACACCAAAGTAGCATAACAAAGAATGATGCTCTGTGCTTTGCGATTTGTCCATGTATTTGTGTCTCTTCTGAATAGGACTTATAGTAAACAAGTTTTTCATTTGCTAAGTTGCTACCTATGTAGGTCCAGCAGCAAATCACCATGGATAACATATTCACTATTGACATATGAGGTCATAGAGATAGTGAGACAGTGGGAGAATTACAGGTTTGCAGTCAGATAAGAACAAAATATTAGAAATGTGAGATATTTGAAAGCAAAAAAAAGCAGGTTTCATTTATATGTTTTTTTCAGTTTGCAATTTAAAAGCGTGCATTACTGTAACAATGTTATTGGAAATGCGGCCAAATAGTCAATAGACAATACTAACTTTTTTTTCAGGAGACAGAGAGGGCTCAAACTATTAGTGTGGAGATCCTTCTCTCACACTCACATTTGTTTGGTCCAAGCACATGGCTCATTTCAAACTGTGTAGAACTATGAGAGGATGAGGTATACAAAAATGGAAGTTTTGGAGGAGGAACAAGTCCTGCAGTCTAGTGCCACATTGCCCCCCCCACGCGCCCCCCCCCCCCCCATCCACACACACCCCCACCTTTCCCTACCAGCATCACTATCCTCCGGTGGCATCTCACTGGCAGGCTAT
This sequence comes from Amblyopsis rosae, assembly GCA_025399935.1. Classification (NCBI taxonomy): domain Eukaryota; kingdom Metazoa; phylum Chordata; class Actinopteri; order Percopsiformes; family Amblyopsidae; genus Amblyopsis; species Amblyopsis rosae. The sequence goes on along the minus strand of JAODTR010007912.1, from coordinate 11,132 downwards.
GTAATTATTCAGAGGAGACTTATTTAGCCTTTCCTATTGGGATGCAAGGCTAACAAGCTCAGCGCTTAATGTGCTATCCTGAGCTCTGTCATCAAACCTAATAAGTCATGTATTGAGTTCTTGGAGAGCCATGTTGGGGAGCCCATTGCCTCTTGTGCAAAGTTTCTAGTCTCAATGCAGACAAGCATGAACAGCACAAGGTTTTTCATTACTTACTCATATTCTCAGCAGCCTTCTCATGGAGTTTTCCATTGGCCAATTCAGAAAACTCATCAGCTGCTTTTTTCACTTCTTTAAAGTCCCTCACATGTCCATACTGTAGATAGACTTCTCGACACCCTCAACATTGAGTTGACAGAATGTCCATTCCCTTAGTCTGTTGATATTTAGACATGTGCACTGAGACTGAGACACTGAGAATGTTTTGTGCAGCAAGTCTCATATGTCAGAATGGCAATTATCCCTTTAGTTTGCTTTAATCTTCACCATTGGCTTCATACATAGTAGTGTACCTACTGTACTTCAACCTTAGCCTGTATGTCAGGACCAGGTCAACACCCTCCACCTAATTTATCCTATTGGGCCAAGTTGTTTCTGATATATATCCAGATGTATCTCTCTTATTTCTGCATACGGTATATACTGTGCCTATTACTCTCTGAGGAACACTGCTAGTCGTTAGCAATGAAAAGTGATGCACATTATTGTAACTGAAATTGAAATAATCAAAATGTAATGTGACAATTAACTATCATATCACTACTGCTAGTAAAGGCATATTTTTCTAGACAGGCTACTGTAGGCATGGGGATGTATGACCCAGCGATAGGCTACATTTAGTATTTTAGTATTTTTATTTATTTATTAATAAATACCGGTAATTTATTTAAATGAGATACTGAAATCATCAGGTAGCTAAATCCTGCTGTTTTCCAATTTCTCCCATTAATGTTAATGACACTATATGTTGGCTGTACGGATGTTATTAAAGGCCTTATATGTCGTCTCTGATGCAATTGTCAGCTGTAATGGTCAGCTGTCTGACATAGAACCTGCTCACTGCATGCTGCAAGAAGTATAGCGATAATACAATTGATTTCTCCAGCCCTTGTTACTGGCCCAAAAACCAGTGGCCCACCGGGAATGGTCACGATTTTCCCGATAACTCACTCTAGCTCTGGTGTGTTGTCTTCTGGCCGAAATAGGAATGGCGTTATGTCTACAGAGCACAATATCGTCCTACATTTACCCTACTGTGAATTCCCTTAGCGACTTAACACGTCAACAAAAACAAAAATACATTTAATGGATGTGTAACTTTGGGGATACCACTGTACAACCAATGCCCTACATAGTGAATGGACCTGGTCCGCTTATACTCGGCTAAGCTAACACAATGAATGTTTGATAATCCCTACATTTAAGGGATTTTTAAGTGAGTCAATGCACCAAAGACAAACAGACAAACAATTACATTTTTAATCTCCAAAAAAAGAAAGGGGAACAAGGAAGGGTTACATTCGTGGACAGTACGAGACATCATCAAATACAGTGTCAGATATTTTTTCATATAATGAGGTTGACATACATGCAACAAACCAAAATATTGCTCTCACAAAATGCATCTTTCAATACAATGCATAGCAGTCACTTCAGGTAACGTTTCACAAATGTCTAAAAATAATACATTAACTATAAATAACATACTATTTAATTTGGTAAACAAGAGATGTCATTGTTATCTTAGAATTACATCATGCTGGTAATAGTTGTACAGCACAAGACGTTGGTCTACTGGCTCTGCATGCTGTATTCCTTTTGGGCACGGGTCAATTCACTTTTGCTTCACTATAAGTTGGTATTTATGCATTCAGGCATGGAGTACAGATAATATAAGAATAAAATGCATAACTATTTAAATTTACATTAAAACTACAGTCATTTATTTTTCCAGTAGGTCTCCACAGTTGATGTAACATGCTCATGAAACAAAGATGCAGTATGTCTAGACACACTCTAACCTCTCATACTTTAATCTATTATACGATATTTTAGTTGTCCATACTGAAAAAATAGGTATGATATTTTTACAAAACATTTCATAACAGTTTTAATAATTTTCTTTCTATTTCTTTCAATGTCTTGAAAAAACAAGACAACAAGTCATCATTATGGTAATAATAAAACAAAATTGGCTGTTTTCTGAGATTTTAGATATTTTCTAAACGGTATGATATTGTTAAGTCTAATTACAGTAAATGGGGAGATACAGTACTTCCAAATGAATGCAATATTCCTCTGAACACAGGGGTACCCTACATAAACAAGATTCCAAAAGATTTCATAAAGAAATACACTCATTTTACTTCCTCTGTTGAAATCCTCCCCCTGAAGCAGATATTATGTAAACTGACCCAAGCCTTGCGCTATACACAACATTGACACATACAGGATTGTGTAGCTATTACTTGTGCAAACTAGCTTTCCACAGTTTATTTCCATCAAAAGGATTGACTTTATGCACTATTCTTTGCAAACACACCAACCACAACAACAGGTCCAGTGGCCCTCGTACACAGAACTTGAGGCGAGAGAAGGTAAAATGATTAGCTTATCCTCGTTCCATATCTGTATTGTATGTTGAAGTTCAAATATACGTTCCTTATCTAATGCATGCAGGTAGGCAGCCAACAAAGAAATCAGTCAAGCATACTGCTTCACCATTCCAAGCCTTCACGGTAAACTCTGAGGGTTAATATACTGTGTGTGTGTGGGTGTTTGTGCGTCTGTGTCTGTGTGTGTGCGCTGTATGTCTGGTCTGCACTAGATTAAACAGACCTGCGTTGGCTTTGGGTATGTGTCCTGTTAACAATATCCTGGTACATTTTGGACCTGAGGAAACGAGGGTATGAGTCTTTCTCCATGAGGCTGTAGACCTTGCTTTGAATTTCGTTGAGGCTGGTAGAGCAGGGATCCTCCAAACTCTGTTTGGTTTTTTCTCTGGTACGGTAGTCAATGTTGACCTACCAAGAGAAACATATAGGGTAACTGCAGATACATAATCTTTAAAGGTAAGCAATGTAGACTTATTAAATAGTGATGATTCTATTTGAGTTGATCATTTAAATGACATGACTACTTACACAAAAATCTCAATGGGCTTTACATTACATTTACCATTGTTACAATCACACTATTAATGTTGATTGTTACAATGTAAGGTTGGGTCTCATATTTGGACTTTGGTAATGCTCTTAGTGCTTCATACTGTATATACACACACACACACACATGATATGTATGCAGACCTCTCGAGGTGCCTGGACATCGATGAACTCTTTATAAATCTTGTTGGCCTTTGACACCAGCTTTGATGAGCTCTTGACTTTTTTATAGTCCTCACAGGCCAGCCAGAATTCAATGTTCTCGTCGCTGAACTCGGTCTTGAGAAAGGCCCGGAAGGCAGCCAGGCCATCTGTGAAATGGACAAGAGAAAAAGGCAGGTAGAGTTGTAACTGCCCGTTGTTGTAGTTTGGACGTTTGGTTTGGCAACTGAGGATGGACTTTTATAACCACAGAACTTTATTGTGCAAAACAGCAAAAGTCACATGAAACAAGAGGTCATTTACTGTTCACCCTATAGTAATATTATTTCAACTGTCTCTGGCACATGAAATGGCTCTAGTGATTAAGAACACAAACAAATGTCACATATACTCCCACCCAACCAATGTGTTTTTAGTCTTTATCAATTAGGATTAATGGTTATTTAATGTGCCTTTTTGACAACAGCATGGAAGAGCATGTTTTTTTTTGTTGGTCAGTGTCATGTTGACATGTTATTTCTCTCCCTCTGTTTGTTTAACAAGGCTGAGCTCTGGGCAGTGGATAGTCCATTAGTAATTATTCATGAGTATTAGTCATATGGGCAGGCGCACGTGCGCTCACATTTGTAAACACAAACTGCCATGTGCGTCCACGTGCACTGACTTGTGTAGACAAGAACGTCCTATCGGCCATGCTGATATATTTACAAAGACAAGGTTGTGTACACCCACACACACGCACACACACACACACACACACACACGTGACTGGGATTTTATGAAAAAAGACACAAGCAATGTGTTGTCAACTCAACATGTTGTATGGGAAAAATAGACCACTGCAGGAGGATTTTATGTAAAAGCACAGAGTGCCATCTTCTCTTCTTTTACCTAATTTAAATGTCAAGGAAAGGGTTTCCTTTACAGTAATCTGATTATTTGCAAATGACAGCAGTGTGGACAGATCAGTACTGACGTGGTTGAACACTTAATGTGTTCAGCAGGGGATGCAATGTTCAACGTTCTGGTACAACTTAATTCTTGCCTCTGGACAAATGCATTTAACCTATAGTGAATGAGTAATCTAGTCAGGTTTGTTTTGACAAATTACACTGATTCAGCAGTTACAGGAAAATAGAACATTAACAGTAACTGTGTACATTTGGTGGCAGCAACGGCCAAATGTGTCTCAAATTAGGCCTAAATATACTTCCAAGCATTTGGAGACATTTGCGCTCTAGTCTGTCGTACAGTAATTTACCATCCATGCATTTTTATTTGTGTTTGTGATTGCAAGCGTTCCAAGATGAAGGTCAAGCATACAGCATGACTCATTGTGCGGTAAAGAGTCCTCTAGCTTGTTACATAAGGTACTGTATGTGAACAGGGGGATGTGCTTGGTTGATAAAACATTATAGAATAAAATATTGTGCAAAGAGAACACTACAGTAATTACTGTACATGATAGTGGCTTTTGGTCTGGTTGATGGGGGGGGATAAGGTCTGGAAGAGCAAAATGAGAAACATTCACTTACATTTGTGAGAGAGTAGATCACCAAATGATTCTGACCATCGGACAACCTCATCCGTTGATAGTCTGATGGGGAGAAGTATGTTAGAATTAAATGAAAAATGGCTTATCCGTGATGAAATTATATAATAATTATGTATTGTTGTCATTATAGAATGTTACACTGTGTAAAAAAGTATTTATATTTTCCAGATCTGTGTTTTAAATGTATTTGAATATGTAAATAAGCCAATACAAAAGCAATAACCAATTAGCCTTTTCTCATGTCTTTCTACAAACATTATTTGTACTGTACTGTATGTTTTAAATTTTTTAGAAAATGAGTTGCACAGACACTTGTAACGGTCGATTAAGATATATAGGTTAAAACAACTCACTTTAGACACCTGGCAGCAGTTTGCTGTGCAGGTGGGAGAAACTCAGAGAAGTCAATGTAGGAGTCGGACTTGTTGGACAAACAGCCAAGTCGGGTCTTCATGGTGATTGCTGTAAAAAAAGATATACAGTATATATATTACTGATGATTACATATTTCTTATTATAAGTGATCTCTGATAAATCTAATTTAGAAAGTATGCACATTTTGAATCATGCCATAAATGAACCCATCCTTCACGGTACTGTACATGTCAGACCGTAAAGTTCTTACTTATCTGCCATTCACTTCATTTATATGGAAATGCTGTAGGCATATGGATTTTCACCCGAACACCAGCATGAAGACCCAGCATTGAAGTAGTGAAAAGATGTGTTTAGCTTTAGCATCAGAATAAGTCATTATTCTGCTCTTGTAGACTAATGCTACAGATTATGTATTTCTTGATGCTTGCTGGAATCAAGTGATTGGCACAAGAAGAGAGGGGCAACTGATGGTAATTGCATATCAACCAATGCAGGTAGAGGAACAGGGAACAGGTGTAGCTCCATAATCAAAAGCACCCCATACATTATTCTTTAGAGTAAGACCAACTCAAACAAGCTGAACCTGCTCATGTATCTGTCTGTCAATCCAACCATCTGTCCCCACCAATGTGTGCTTACTCCAGCATGTGTAGGTTTTAGAGCAGATCCTCTGTTGTAAGGAAACTATCAGTGCTTCAGTAAAGCTACCAGTGGATTGTTTTGATACACGATGGAACATTGGGTAATTGGGAACATTACATGAAATGTAACATTCATAAGATTCATTTGTTTGCTAAAATCAAGCTATGCAGGGGTCTTAAAATGTGGTAAGCTTGCACAATCATGCAAATGCATTTTCATGCGTGTGTGTGCGCGGGCAAACTTGTGCGCATTTGATTTCGCGAACATGTTTGTGTCAACACGGAGCGTCGTGTTATTTTGACAGACAAGACAAGTGTTGATCCGAAGGTTAAAGGAACACTCAGCCACACGTTACACACAAAGCATTACGAGTGATTTCTAACTCCAAAAGAGTCAGCTGAGGTTTTTGCATTAATCTCCACTCCTCCCCTGCAGTGAACATAGGCTCACACCACCCTCTACCCTGCCCCTTACAGCCACTCAGACCTCGTGCACAGCTGTTCAAACGTAAACACGGGTATACGTTGATAGGAGGGCAGGGGAAGGGGTGCTCTGGAGGCACTATAATGCAATGATGTAGCGTATTGTCGACAATGCTATACACATATTACAATATGTTATGCTTCACTTCTCATACTCAGTCCTCTTTCTCTCTCACTATGCCTGTGGCTTGGTGGTTCGTATCCATCTGCATTTGGTGCAGACACACGTGGCTGCAAAGCTATTTATAAAAAAAATCCACGTTGTCAGCACAGAAGCACCGCATGTCCTATTCAGCCATGTAGCAGGGGCTGGCTCCTGGAGGGTGAAGCTAAAAATGGCAACAGTACTTCAGTGTCACAAATACACCCAAGTAGAACTCATGAATTTAAAAGTGCAGGCAAACAGCCGCTGGTGTGCAGAGAAAGGCTAACTGCCTCACTGCACAGGGAAAAGCTAACAATAAATGACTCAATACATCTACGTCTTGACAGCAGTGCACTGTACATGCCTACTGTGATGCTTCCTAACATGGTGCATTGGATGTCCTTCATCCAATACCGTCATTGATGTTTTTGCCGCTAGGAAAACTCTAGCTCTTGATACATGCTTTGGTCAGGCCCAACATGTTTTCAGATGCAGCTCACGATTGGTTGATTTGCTATTGTAATGATTGGATGTGACTGTTGCGGACACATTTCATCATAATCTTGGATACATTACATCATGTGGAATTATTAGAGAAGTCAGGGTTGTCCATTTTTAAATGAACTTACTGTATATTTGGGGGTAGCAAGAGGAGTAGAGATAATTTCATAGGTAAATAATGCTGCATGCATTTATTTTGTGGTGTTTATATTTGTTTAAAGGCTAATTATATGCTATTAAATAAACTGTTTATAGCTTGTGACCCACAACGTAATAAAATGTTGTTCTCCAATGTAAGCTAATTTGAATGTTCTAATTAAAGTTAATTAGCAAATAAACATGGAATTTATTTTATAGCCACTGTGCATTAATTCACCCGTTATCACCTCCAAAACCACACATTTCCCACCCCATTTACATTTATGTTGTTAATGCATGTAGAGTGATAGAGAACAGTTGGAGGTGGCAGAAGGAGCACCCCTGGTAGTGTTACAATGCTGCTGTAATGCTGGTTTTAACCACAAGGGGATTTACAGTTACAAAGCAAGATTTTATGTTGAACTTATCTTTACCATTGGACCATTGGTCCACCAGTTTCTTTGCTTGTTTCAGACCAAGTGTCTTTGTAGTAGTTTCAGATCAAGTGTTTGCTTGTTTCAGACCAAGTGTCTTTGTAGTAGTTTCAGATCAAGTGTTTGCTTGTTTCAGACCAAGTGTTTTTGTAGTAGTTTCAGATCAAGTGTTTGCTTGTTTCAGACCAGTGTCTTTGTAGTAGTTTCAGACCAAGTGTTTGATTGTTTCAGACCAAGTGTCTTTGTAGTAGTTTCAGACCAAGTGTTTCATTGTTTCAGACTAAGTGCCTTTGTAGTAGTTTCAGACCAAGTGTTTGCTTGTTTTAGACAAAGTGTCTTTGTAGTAGTTTCAGACCAAGTGTCTTTGTAGTAGTTTCAGACCAAGTGTTTCATTGTTTCAGACTAAGTGTCTTTGTAGTAATTTTAGACCAATTGTCTTTGCGTGGGCTAAAAAAACTCATAAACAAACAACGTAAATTGTAGATAAACGTATAAATTTATGTCACGGTAAATGAACAAGCATACATTTTCTCCTTCATTTTCGATCGCCAAGAAGAGGGCAGTATCGCCAACACACATCTACTCTCTGATTGTTAGTCGCTACACCCCATCATAGTTTGATGTTGGTCAACTTTTTAAGTCGCCAAGTCACCGATCACCAGTAGCTGGCCGCTTTGTCACTCACTGTTGCCAATAGTTCCCAGGGCACTCTTGAAAAAGAGATTTGAATCTCAATGAGTCTTCTCCTGGTAAAATAAATGTTTTAAAAAAATAAAATAATAATAAATAGTCGCCCGGTACTCATTGACGTGAATGAAGCTTTGTCGCTTTGTAGCTGACTAGCTGGTGGTGTGCCTTTGCTAGTTTTGCTTGTTTTGTTAATTTTACTGTCCAGCACTCATGTTGTTTACATGGCAAATGCACTTGTGCCCATTTTAGTGCTGGTACGTTGGTCTAAAAGTGAGATGTGGTCAGGGGCATAATTGGTGCATTGCTATCTTAAAACATTGGCAAGCTATTGCGCGTTTGACCAACAAAAGTCAATGGTGCAGTATTTTACTATTAATTTTCCAGCCCGGAAAGGCAACGTCGGAACATTTTGTGGACCCACCACCTGTGACATGGAACATAGGGGAGCGGTGTAATGCCAGGCAAAGGAAAAAACAGTAAAGTTGACTGAGGACATTGTCGAGAGTTGGAAGGACCATTTTTGAGGATGTCCCGAATCCAGGAGACGCCCTCCGTGGAGAAGGCAGGGCACCTGGGTCTAAACCTATTTCCTTAGCAGGTCACTGAGGTTGTTAAACACCTCCGCAGTGGCAAGGCACCAAGACTGGATAAGATTTGCCCAGAGATGCTGAAATACTTGGATGTAGTGGTTGACACGTTACTACAGCTTCATGAGCAGTGCCTTTGGAATGGTAGACTTGGGTGATGGTCCCGATCTTTAAGAAAGGTGACCGCAGGGTGCATTCCAACTATCGGGGAATGACACTACTCAGCCTTCCTTTATGCCAAGGTGCTGGAAAAAGCGTCTGTTAGTCTAATCAAAGATTAAGGAAGAATGATGCAGATTCTGTCCAAGCGCGGAAAGTGGACTAGCTTTTGTCTTTGAACAGATATATGAGAGATTTGACAAACCACTCTACAACAGAGAAAGCATACAACCATATCCCTTAAAAGATTCTGTGGCATGCTTCTGCGTGCCATTAGATCCTTGTACACCCAAATTGAGAGCTGTGTTTGCACACTCGTCGTAAATCATCCATTTTCAGAGTTGACGTATTATGCATTATGCACTCTCTCTCTCTCTCACCCCCCCCCCCCCCCCCCCCCCCACCCACCCACCAATTACTGTATGTTGGATAAACATTTATCAATATCATGTTTTTGTCATAATAATCTTTTCATAATGTTATATTTCACCCCTGGGTCAATCATATTGTTAAATTTCATCCCAGAGTATGTTACAACCAACCCAGGCTATGGGGAAAATTATAACATTTCACTTTGGTCTGAGACTATCCCAAGAGATAATAGCTACACCATTTACTGTGATAGTAGACATGTAAATAGTTTGTATAACATTTTGAGTGCACTGCCTGAATAAAGGCACTCAAAGATTCAGACAGACTATTCATGGCCTCTCCTATTTTGTTATATGTTCCAGAATGTGTGTGTGTGTGTGTGTGCGCGTGCGTGCCCTAGTCTGACCGGAAGCCCTATTGCCCACACACCATGTGTCACGGCATCTAATGTGACACAGCCTTTAGCAGGGACAGCGGGACAAAGCGCGGGCTATTTCTGTCCTTTGAAGCCCTTCCCCGCTCGGCTGGTTTAGATGTGGCCAGACTACACTCTGCCCTGACAGGCCGCTGCTCGTTTGCTGCCAGCATGGACGTATAGGCTGCCATCACATCTGCACAGGCCTCCCGTGACCACGCTTCATCAATCTATCAGACTATCATCGCATGATGATACATGACTGACACCTCCATGCCCTCGATCTCTCTCTCTGTCTCTCTATCTCTCTCTCTCTCAATTCAATGGGCTTTCTTGGCATGAATCTTACGAACAATATTTCCAAAGCACTGTACAATATGCTAATGATTACAATAGAATAAGTATTATACAGTTGCTAAAATCACAAAGAAATAACAAATAGATCAATATTGGAGGATCTAAAAATGACTTTGCCTCAGCAGTGGAAATTAAATACATCAATATCACATTAGGGTAGAATTCATTACAGAAACACTGACTGATCTATACAATTGCTAAAACCACAGTTTGAATGTCCATTGTTTTGTTATTTTAGAATTGAGCCATCAGATGAGAGGAGAGTGTGCTCAGTGTCAAGGCACTTTACAGTAGAATAAGGATTTCTACAATAGCTAAAATCACAAATAAATAACAAATAAATAAATAATTTAAATAAAACATAAAAATGTGCACTGTCAACATCAATATTGAATTAAGGTAGAATTACCTAGAAGAATTATTCATCTCACTCATTTACTGTATATATTTGCTAAAAAAGGTTAAAAGAAATCATACATAAATAAATAATTGAAATAAAATAAGTGTGTATATTGTCAAATCAGTGGAATATAAATACATCATACATACAGTACATGAGGATAGAATTAATTAAAGAAACATTGACTAATCTTTCTTCATGGCAGCGTGTCACAAATCAAGCTGCTGTGTTTGCACATAGCTACTTCACCTAATAAATATAGTTTTTCTGCATTTGTTTTCGTCTCAAAGTCTTTGTGTGTGTGTGCGTGTGTGCGCGTGTGTGTGTGTGTGTGCGTGTGTGTGATCTGTGAGGAATATTTGGCTCTAATGTGTTCATATAATTTGCATGTGGTTAGGAAGTGCAACTACAATTCTACCTTGTTTTGCGGGCAGTGTGCTCAAATAAAAATAATTATTTCTAACCTCGTCAATGTCTTCTATTCATTTTGCAACTCATTTGAGGAAAGAATGTGTGAGTTTTCATAGAAAACATGAAATTGTCTGGGTGAC
>JAODTR010007910.1:0-10032 GCA_025399935.1 Amblyopsis rosae | reverse complement strand
GTCTCTCTGGTACTGTAGCTAGTGCCATTAGCTTGTTTAGTTATTAGCTTCCAGTCTCTCTGGTACTGTAGCTAGTGGCATTAGCTTGTTTATTAATTAGCTTCCAGTCTCTCTGGTACTGTAGCTAGTGGCATTAGCTTGTTTATTAATTAGCTCTGCATGGCTACAGCCATGTGGTGCACTCACTGCCCTCCACTCATTAATGGTGCATGCCTCATACCATTTGGAGGTTACACAGCACAGTACAGTACGTCCACTCCTATATTGTGCTACTGTACTTTCACACCAAGCACTTGTTATCCTGTAATGTTACAATGGAACATTGTAACATTAAGTAAATGGACAAATTACCTAAATTGAAATATAATGCAACACACTGAGCTCTTCAAACAAACTGTATCTGTATCTTTGTTGGTGAAGGGCAGTCATGTGAAAACAAGTAAATGTTGGTATTCATATAGTGCTTTTTTCCAAAGCGCTTTACAGTATGTACAGCCTCACATTCACACACTGATGGTGATTGCTGCCATGCAAGGTGCCACCAGCCACTGAGAGCAGTTAGGCATCTTGCTCAAGGATGCTTAGAAGTAGGTAAACACTGAAGTTCAAACCCACAACCTTCCAGCTGGGATGCAAACACACTGACCACTGGACCATCCTGCCCCCCAAGTACTTTTTTGCCCAACGGTTTGCCCTATTGTATAGGTAGTCGAGATTTCTTTAGCCCTGTGTGACTCTTAACAATGTGCTGCGTGTTCACCTTCAAACGCTTATTTGACCCACAGGAAAAGCCTCTGGCGGTCCAGGAGCCTCTGGTCACGTTAGAGTGGGAGCCTCTGATGAGCCAGCTAAACAACTGGAACTTCCCCATTTTCAGCCTGGTGGAAAAGACGCATGGCCAGACAGGCTGCATCCTCAGCCAGGTATGATAGCTAGTTGTTTATTGGTAACAGTGTGGCTGTATACTGTGTGTTCCTTACATGCTTGTTTCTTTTTTCCACCTCATCCCACTAACGCCTGTGTTGTGTTGTCACCTCTGAGAAGATAATGCTATGCTAACGCCACTTAACACAAACAACATGACTTGACACACAGATGGAAACACAGATAGAGATATATTTAAGAGGTGTGTTGTATTACTATTCTAGGTGTCATACCGACTATTTGAGGACACAGGTCTGTTTCAAACCTTTAAAATACCTGTCCAGGAGTTCATGAACTACTTCCATGCTTTGGAGAATGGATATCGGGACATTCCATGTGAGTATGTTGAAATGTAACTAGCAAAACCTTTAACAACCACAAGGGGGATGTATTGCTTGGTCAGTAAAAACACATTTAGCTTACTTGCTATAGTATAATTTGCATTCCATTTTGGACAATAATATGATATAATATGAATCAATACAATGTCAAATAATAAGTTTACTCATAGTTATCCGGTGCTAAACAAATCTAGTTAGGATTGAAAGGTTCCACTCATGTGGTCTATTGTTTTGTTTGGGGGACCTGAAAGTTGAATGTTACTGCCAACACAATTGTAAATGTTAAACAAAAGTGCAACCACGGTTTGCACCTATGGGGGAAGGTGCATCTTAAAATATAAAATGCGCAATATCTATATGCATGTATATATATTTGACCTTGTTTAAAATGGATTTGTCTTAAAGTGCAATCTGTCCTACAAACTATTTATAAAGTAGTGTGTGGTTGGAGGATGAGAACAGTAACCTCAATCTGTAATAAGATACAAAGACACTTGAATGCAGCCCGTAGGGGAAATGAGATAATAACACAATGTAGAATACAACGTAGGTATCATTACAACAAATGGAACAGACAAGGAAGGAAGAGAAAAGGAAAAACAAGATATTTAAGAAGACACCACGTGAAGCTCAATATAGCATACATCTGATGTAATATCTGCTGTGTCTTGAAAAAGATTACTCTACGGCTAGAGATGGGAGAATACTAGTTTGGTTCCGCCCGACGATTGCTCTCAGGTCAATTCATTATATTATTAAATTATTATTAAAGATTATAGTCTGGAAAGCCTGTTCGCATTAGCGTTTTCACAGCCACTCTGCTGGCAGACCAATCGGGGTGGGTTAGTGAAATTGACGTTGAAGTCAAGCGTCTTTCTGAATGGTGGTAGAGCTAGAGGAGGTTATCAAAACAATTGTAGCAATGCAAATTGGTCAAGCGCTGTCCAATAGTTAAAAAAACAGACAGAGGTCTATGCCCAGGAGGAAACAACTGTTAACACTTCCCAATGGATCGTTGCCAGACCTTATTCACCAAGTTCATGTTAGGTCTGGTAACACCAGGCTAGGAGTAGACCATTCAGTGAATCGCCACAAGATCTACCTTATTAGTGTTCTATCAGCAGTGTTGGGCAGTAACTAGTTGCTAGTTACTGTAATATTATTACTTTTTTCAGTAATTAGTAGTTTAACAAATTACTTTTTCAAAAACTGTAATAATATTACAATTACTAATCTATGTAATGTTGCATTACTGTGTTACAAGAACGAGATTTTCCCCCACAGATTTACATCGTATGAAGACGTGCCTTTATTATTTCGCTGGTCCTAGCAAATTTAGGATAGGCTAATTTAACCAACCTGTCCAATCATCAGGTTTGAGAGGCTGCAATGTTTTCACTCTGGCTGATGGTTGACTCCTAAGGTTCTATACTGTTCCAATAAAGAGGACTCAGTTCTAAAATGAGCTAGCTACACAGGCTGTCATTTTCAGAAGGGGTAAGGAAGGGTAGTGATTGTGGAAGTAATATAGTAACGTAACGAGTAACGTAACTAATTACTTTTAATACCCAGTAATAAGTAAATTAATATTATATATTTCTGAAGGAGTAATAAGTAAATATTAATGTATTACTAGTCCTGAGTAACTTGCCCAACACTCAGTGGCAGTCTATCAACGTCATTACGGTGGTTTTGAGTTGCGTTTCCTCACAGACCACAACCGGATCCACGCCACCGACGTGCTACACGCTGTGTGGTATCTCACTACCCAGCATGTGCCGGGCCTGCCCACGGCCGTACCTGAACACGATGCACGCACCGGTGAGGACGCACTGCCAGAGCACGCACACACACACGCACACACACACACACGCACACACACACACACACGCACACACCGGTGAGGGCTGCTGATGCCACATTGAGTCATGCCAGAGCACACACATGCATTCATTGCAAGCATACACAGAGAGCTGTTCTCAGCCATGTTTTATATACGCACACATACACACACAGACACACATACTAGCGAATGTACTCGCACACACTCACACACATGTCCACGAATATACTCTCCCGCACTCACGCACACACACACACACAAGCTTACGCACACACACAGGCATACTGTACACACATTTAAGAAAGACAAACTAGAATTCTGCCTGGGCAAATAGACATTAAAACAGAGGCAAACAGTACTGTTATTTCCAAAAAACAACAATGGGCACACAGTCCGACATGATTCTAGAGACATTTGAAGCATTCATACCATCATACTGTAAGTGATCTCAAAACTCATGACAAAAATCGATGGTTAGAATAAACCACAGATCAAATTCATCAAGTAAAACCATCTAAAATCTAATATAAGTGCAAATATATTAGTTATGAGCTTGTTTATGCTTAAAACAAGCAAATTTGGCTGCCAGTGCAGTAAGTGAACTTCACTTGATAAGATTTCTTAAATTTAGTGCAAATTTACTTAATTTAAGTCACTAGATAAGCCATTGATATTAGAAACAAGTCCAACTAGATTTTAAATCTAAAAGCAAGATTAGCACACTAAATTAGATGTAGATTTTGCAGTGCAATGCGTCCTGCAGTTCTCCTGCATATAATCCAATGCTAATTATGTAGATCTTGTGTGAACCCTTAACACTTCCCACTACTACACAGTAGACTCTGAGATCGGCCTTGCCTCCGGTGTCACAGGCTTCCTGGAGTCAAAGATGAGCCCTGTACTGGCGGAAGGCTACGGCAGACTGGCAGGACTGGTCCCAGCGCTGGAGCTCATGGCTCTGTACGTTGCTGCAGCCATGCATGACTACGACCACCCTGGCAGAACCAACGCTTTCCTGGTGGCTACCAGCGCACCGCAGGTACGGTACACGGGTGTTTAAAAGCGGGCTCCCGTCTGCATCCCATCACAGCCAGAGCCGTGGAAAGAGAGAGCGAGAGGTTGGAGGTCACATGGTTAATGGAGACACAAAACAGTTTCAGGAAGTACTTGGTGGGAAATTTGAATCGAACCACATTTTTTTAAAATTCTAGTCATTAAATGCATCGAATTGCAGTTACAAAATAAGTTATAGGGTACTACATTAAGTATTTGCTGCTAACTTCCTGAACTGTTTTGAGGCTCCACAATCCGCCATTGCTGTGAAAAAACACTCCATTTGGGAGTGAACATTGACGCAACTCACTCTTCTGCATGGCTCTGGTCACAGCTAATCATCACGTGAAGAGCAAAGCAACACCGCACCTACAGTACTCACATCACATTGAGGTGCCGTTGAGTTATCGTGGAAGGATTATCACCATTCTGGGTTTTATTTACTTTGAAAGATAACCTTTTTACATTCGTATTGTTATTAAAGGTGTCGTCGGTCATTGTAAGACACTGTAAGACGCACACAGCAAACACATCCTCGTTAGGTGAGACGTGTGTGCGTGCTGAAGAGAAACAACTTTTTACACAAGCAAACACAAACAACCTGGTGCAAATCGCACCACACAACACTTTCCCAGCCTTGCCAACGCCGTGTGCCCAATGTGTCCGAGGAAGCACCCTATATGGCACTGAAGGGAGAGGATTTTTTTTGTTTTTTTTCAGTAGACTACAGGCATTCTAATAACTTATAAAAATGATTTCAGGCCTAATTGATATCTCTAAGATGTATGTGCTATTTCTACAAAAGGCCTGTCAATTGTAATTTTAAACTAATGTACATTTTTCTAGCATTATTCTATCACAGCAACTTATTCACTAATACATTTTTAACACTAGACCTCTGTAGCATGCTGTTTTGGAATCGGTGGCCCACTTGTACTACTTTTCAGCAGCAGCATGGAGCTCTAAAGGTGTCTCTCTGTCTCCCTCTGCAGGCCGTTCTCTATAATGACCGCTCGGTCCTGGAGAATCATCATGCTGCTTCAGCATGGAACCTCTTCATGTCCCGACCTGAATATAACTTCCTTACCAACCTGGAACATGTGGAGTTCAAACGCTTCCGCTTTCTGGTCATTGAAGCCATCCTTGCCACTGACCTCAAGAAACATTTTGACTTTCTGGCAGAGTTCAATGCCAAGGTGGAGGCAGGCAGTTGTTCATACAGTATATGAACAATTGCTTATTCAGTGTTTGGTACATTCAGCAGCCTTTGCTAGCAGTGATTTGAGTTTTCTTCCTCCACAAACCTGTAGGTGGGAGATGAGGGTATATCAGGCATTGATTGGTCCAATGAGAATGACCGACTACTGGTTTGCCAGATGTGCATCAAGCTAGCAGACATCAACGGGCCTCTCAAGTGCAAAGAGCTCCACCTACAGTGGACAGAGGGGATTGTGAATGAGTTCTACGAGCAGGTATGGTTAAAGGTATAGCCAGCTATTGCAAGCTAATTGCAAGCTAGATTGTTTCGTCCCTGGTTCCACAAGCAGGTGAAAACATTCACACACCTCTCAGGTGTACTAGGGATGGAGACAAATACAAATATGTTATTTGGATAAGAACAAATATTGTTTTTTTCTGAATATTTATTTTGAACAAATATTTAAAAATTATTTGTGTTCGGGAAGAAGAGAGAGAACCCCGTTTCGAATAGCTGGTGTACAGTAGTGAGCGTGGAGGCACGAACATGAAGATACGAGTATTAGTCGCATACATGTGAATTGAAAAGACTGCAGCCGGAATATAATCAAAATGCACAAAAGGTAGTAGGCTACATAGCTATGTCTGTGACACACTTGCAGATATCACACTGTAGAAATACAGCGCAAACTAGCAAAGTTACTGTGCTTTAGTAGCGTAGCAGTTGTAGATCTAACTTTGTTATTGTTTTGAATTGGAACTTGAATTGGAAATTGAAGCAGCCTATGTGGGCAACAGTGGCACTGTGAGTACAGCGGGCAACAGGTGATCCAAAAGTTGCTGGTTTGATCCCGGCTAACTCCTCACCAAATGTCAAGGTGTCCTTGAGCAAGACAACCAACCCAAAATGCTCCTGGTAATACTGCATAAGAAAATGTCAAGTTTCAAATCAGGGCTGTGCCGATTGTTTGTTGGGAATAAGAAACCCTGCTTTCATTATATATATTTATCTATCTATCTCAACTTTAATAAAAGCTTTTCTTAAATGTCATGAAGCAGTTGTATTGCTCTGTGAAGGATAAATAGTTTGAACAAGAGAGAGAGGGAAACGGAGGGCGGGAGATATAGAGAGAGAGGAAAAGAGAGGGGGATGAGGAAAGGGGGTCGTGCATATGCGTATTCTTCCGCTTAGAAGGGCAGTTGACCTAAATGTGTCAGTTGAGACAGGCTGCGCTCCGTCCTAGTCACAAGGCAGGGCATCACAGGGATGCAGTCAGAGGCACTCAGTCAACAGAAGAATGTGCACGCACGCACACACACACACACACGCACGCGCACACACACACACAAAACATGTTTCTTCCATTGCCTGATAATTCATCCATCGTCGCATGCCGTACTGTACATACGCATGCACACCTTTCCACCATCCAGGATTTCTGGTTGTCATAGCAACACAAGACCTCCCCCTCCCCCCCCCCTTATACTGTAAAGCTCTTAGCGTGACCTTGTCTAATGAGCATGTGTGTGTGTGTGTGTGTGTGTGTGTGTGTCTGTGCAAAACACATTTTTCTGAAAATCATGTGACCCCCTTTGCTGTGTCTCGCAACCCCCTGGGGGTCCTGACCCCCACTGTGAGAACCACTGCTGTAGACCACAAGGCAAACTTCAGCGATACCGATATACAGCCGATATATCAATGCATCCCTAGTTAACACAACACACAATTATGGTAAAGGTATGTCTCAGGCACTTTGGGAGGCTTTATGGAAATACAGTATAATATGAATATACAATGTAAGGAAATATGCACACTGTTGCCAACACACTGCTCTTTGGTGGAGCTTCAATTATTTTTATTGGAAAATAAGGACGAGATACTGTTCAAGAGCATCATGCTCTGCTGTTTGTAGCCTTCTTGACCTACTTTCACCAGACTTCCCAGAGGCAGTGAATCACATTATTAACAGTTCTGGGCTCACTTGCATAGCTTTGCTGGGAAGTTTACAGAGCTCTGTTAGGTAAAAGACATGCATAAAAATAAACTTCAAATTAGTAAAATAGCAAATGCTTCTATACAAAGTGACCTTTTCTGTAAGTAAAGGTTTTCATGAGAAGGTAGGCGTATTTTGGAGTCAGTGATTGTAAATCAATACACTTTTTTGTCAAATCCGATTCAAATTTGATTTGAACTGAAGATATGTTGGCTGGGGGAACCCCCCCCCCTTCCCCCAAACTACACCTATGTGCAGCATATAGTCCTATTTTACGGAGAGGCTATTTTTAAATTACCCTGAGTGTGATTTCCACCAATAACTCCTGTTCTGTGTAGGGTAGTTCCATATGTAGTGTATAATACTATACATCTATAATACTGGAGCAGAATAAGTATTTTGCTTCTAATCTCTCGGATTAGTGAATTTATTTCCAGCAATGGTCGCACCACCATTGTGTTTGAGTGCATATCCAAGGCATGTGATTGGATGAAGCACACGTGCATGTGCACTTGCATGCACACACCCAATGCAGTGCCTGCAGTGGGTAAACTCAGAAATACACTGCATAAAGCAAAATGAGTGGAATTAAAGCACACAAATCAAAATGAGTGGAATTAGTAGTTTTTTTTCTGATGCTAGCTAACACTTGCCTTGCCATACCCATGCCTAACCACTCATTCGTGTCTCCAGGGCGACGAAGAGGCCAGCCTGGGGCTTCCCATCAGCCCCTTCATGGACCGCTCAGCACCCCAGCTGGCTAAACTGCAGGAGTCCTTCATCACGCACATCGTGGGACCCCTCTGCTCCTCCTACTACTCTGCTGCCCTCATGCCAGGCACCTGGGTGGACCTCGGCCACGGAGGCGCAACGACTGGAGGGCAGGAGGCCGGGGAAGGAGGCCAGGAGGAGGTGGATAAGGAGGAAGACGTCGAAGAGGACGACACTGGAGATGAAGCTGTGTCGACAAGCTCTGAGAACTCCCGTGCGTCAAACAAATACGTTTGAGTTGTTTATTATTTATTTATACTCTTTTTGTTGTTGGCAGACGTGTCCAAATGTAATGTATGTGTATGTGAAACAGTATTTAACTCTTTGGTTGTGTGTCGTCTGAATGCAAAGATCACCACTGATATTTGATTCAGACAAACACACTTTTAAATGATCTTGACATTTTTCTGCAACTCAAATGCAACATAATTACACAATTTCAATAAGAACCAAAAAATGTCATCTTGGTTAATGTCAAGTTGTCATGACAAAGACAATATCAGGTTATGTCATCTTGGTTACAAAGACAGATCCCAAACAATGTCAACTTGACATGACATAATTTACCGAATTACAGCTAATGACACCTGTCATGAACATTCATTAATGTTCATGACAGGTGTCGTGTCATAGTTATGACAGTGTTATGTCAGTGTTACCCAAGCATGTACTAGAATGTGTGCAGCATGGCAGTAAGTCAAAATGTTTCACTGCTGGCTTGGTGTTCCACAGAGCAGCCAAACGACAAGCTGAGCACCAGGAGAAAGGTCTTCTGCCAGATCACGCAGCACCTCCTGGAGAACCACGAGATGTGGAAGAGAGTCATCAGCGCAGAGAGCCGGGAGCAGGGGCAGGAGCAGGAGCCGAGAGAAGACACCAACCGCGTCGGCGGCCTCAACGAGCCAATCACCGCCATTCACGAGGAGGAGGAGCCAACTGGCAGAGAGGAGGAGCCAATAAGTGGTGGCCAAGAGCAAGTTAGCGGGACTTCAGATGAGCAGCAATAGAGGTCACAATCACTTTTCACTCCTGCAGGGAAGCCAGCCATTATCAGTGGTCTGGTCCAATGGAAGCTCTCGATAGCCAGCACATCACTTTGACACACCACTGTAGAAGACATCTTGGGTAATAACGTGTACAATCTGTACACTGTGGAGATGCCTGCCTGGCTGGACCTGGCGTTTCAACAATCTCCTGCATACCGAATACAATGGAATGAATGCTTGGGGACACAGGCTGGGTCCATTGTGGCTCCTCTCCAGCGCAGAGGGAGACCAGTGGAAAATACACACTTATATAGCAATGTTTATACACATAAGCACAAATGCACGCACCTTCCGACCCACAGACACATATGCACATAAACACTCATACACCGCTGAAATACATTCCGGAACAGGATAGGAAGTTTAACAAAGAACCCTGTGGCTCTAACAAAACTTTATTCTTGCTCAAGGAAAAACGTAACAAAACAGTAAAGTTGTTGTTCACAGTCCCTGGTTTCGGTCGCACGTGTTCCTTTGGGGTGTGGAAAATCAGTCCAGCATGCCAGTGCAGTTTTTGCACCTCACAACTCAGGAAGAGAGATCCACGGAGCACGAACAGACTAGTATGATTTATAGCTATCATTTCTGTACGGTTAGTGTGCAGTTTTTTATTTTATTCTATTTTCAGTCCCTTCTAATTCTAGAATACAGTATTGCAACTAAAAAGGGAAATTAATTAATTGATCACCGTCTTAATTGTATGACACAATCCCATTTTTCTTTTGTCATGTCTTGAGCCCACCAACAACCATTGTTAATTATATATATATATATATATATATATATATATATCCATCCATCCATCCATCTTCATCTGCTTATCCGGAGTCGAAACTTCCCTTTCCCGAGCAACATCAGCATAT
>JAODTR010007909.1:2500-10033 GCA_025399935.1 Amblyopsis rosae | reverse complement strand
AGTCCAATATTCAAACCTTAATAATTCCTCAGCATGAATTATCAATGGGCGTGGTTCGACTGCTGGATCACTACAATTATATATAAAAAATTTCTAAGTTGCACTTATACACATGCTTATAAATACTCAATACATGGCAAGGCTTTCTTGGAAACAAATGTGTAATCATTATGCAATGTATTATCTCAGTGATAAATAGCAACACAGACATTCAGTATATGGAAATGTTTGAGACTGTACTATTGTGTGCAAATGCATTCTTTAAATAAGATGTATTTGCATGTCGCTAATAGCCTACTCTTATGCAAATTTGGAAAACAGAAAAGTAATGTGTCTTGGTTAAGGGGACCACGACAGGACACATAGCTCTCCTTTTGCATATGACATATCACATCAGAATGAAAGGATGGCCTCAGAATGGCATAGCTAATCCCCTCCACCCCAATACAACAGGCTAGTATACAGCAACATACGAGAAAATGTTGGTCTCTCTCTGGTCATCTCTTGGAGATGCTGAGTGCACTGTGGCTTTTAGTCCAACACAGATTCCCCTGTGTCATTCTGCCAGTGGTGTGTCCTAGATGGGTAGGAGCACACCGCTTCGATAAACTGTTACCTGACAGGTAGAAGGTGCCGGAAGAGCAGAGCAGTGACCGCATTATCCTTGCTTGGCTGCATCTCGTTCTCTCTCTCTCTCTCTCTCTCTCTCTCTGTGTCTCTCTCTTTCTCTTTCTCTCTTTCTCTGTTTTGCTATATCTCTCTCAGCTCTCCTTCTCTTTGCCCTCTGTTCTTTCACACGATAAATCCCTGTGTGTGTGTGTGCACGTGTGTGTTTGTGTGTGTGTGTGTCATCTCTGGATGATTAAATCCAGAGAGAGAAGTGACAGTTGAGGTGACAGCAGAGTTTTGTTCATATTGACTTCTCTGTCTCTGACCTTAGAGAAGCCGACGTCTGGCACATTGATCATGGTAGAGGAAAGACTAAGACAGAAAGTATGAAAGTCAAGCTTTGAATTGTTACAGTTACATTGGACTTTAACAGCATGCCCTATATCCATTTGACTGACAGGTGTGGTACTGTTGGATATTAGTCAAATATTGAGGTGAGGGTCTTTGAAAAGTCACACAGGTTTATGGGTATGTCTGGCATGTGATCCAAAAATAATAATAAAAAAGTATTTCTATTAGATTGAACAAATGAAGAAATTCATAAAAATGAAGCCGTAATGGCTACTTCAGTGGGCCTGCTTCCCTATCGTCCCTATAAAGGACAGTAGATACATAGGCCATACAGTATCTCACCCCAGATCTGTCAAAAGAATAACAAATTACTGTCTTGAGAAGCCTGTCAGTGTGGTTCAGCTGCCTGGTTTGAGTGTCACAAAGTACTGGCTGTAGTGTAGGAGGGCCTACAGTATACACGGGGTCATTATATGGAAACTACAGTGTATTTTAATAACCTTCAGGTATGATACAGGTTATCAGACATCAGTTGAAGGTTTACTGATCTCTGGATAGAAATATTGACAGGATTAATGTCAGCAGATGTGTTATCAGAAGTGTTAGATGTGTTATTAGAAGTGAAATATGAATAGAAGATTGGCCATAATCCCAGGCATACTGTCGAATTGTCCATTGTAAAATGATTTCTGATGTCGGATGAAATACAAGCTTTTTATTCTAAATGATCCCATTTGGAGTGTTGCTTTGATTAAAATTATATTTCTCAATGTTTGAATATATACAATGTAAACATACACATTCATGTTGACATTTACAGCACATGGCAGATGCTTTTATTCAAAGCAACTTACAGTTACTGTAGTACATCAGTCAATAGCTGAATGCTAGTGTAGAATGATGACAGCAGCATGTGTATGTATGTACATACAGTATTAGTGTAGAATGATGACAGCAGCATGTGTATGTATGTACATACAGTATTATAATGCATAATGCACACTTATCTTGAAAAAATGAAACACAGGTCCATTACATGCTAATGTGTTAAAGATGTGTATATTACCATCCTCATTTGGGAGCTTGTTGGCACGCCACAACTATAGGCCATGGCAACTAAATTGTCACCAGAGAGCTAATTTGGTTCAGAATAGGTCCAGTGTGCACACATTAACATAATAGTCACACAGCCCAGGATGTGAAAACAGAAAGTAAACAGTCTACGTGCATAGCTTGATAGTCATGGCACGTAATTACCTATTAGGTTTGTTTTCGAAGCTGCTATATGATAGTCAATATGACACACTGTCAAGATGCTGTCTGTTTTGTTGTGGGGCGAGAGTACCCTCCTACGGACACCACATTTTGTTATTAAATCAAATAACTCAAAATACCTGTGTGGGTTTACAAAGACTTGTACGTGTACAGTATGTGTTTGATCAAGAGTCAAGGCTTGCTGGCACAAACAAGCATATGTATTTGTTGTCATGGTGGATGGGTTTTACGTGTTTTCTGCAGGAAGATGGGGTAAGCTTGATCAAGGGGATTTATTTTGTAGTTCAAGAGGACTTCCTCACACAACCCCCACCAGATGTAAACATCTCCACATAATTCAACATTAAAAGGGAATGTGTATTTCCCCTAGATGTGGTCTAATAGCTAAAGGAACAAGCCATCAGTATGGGTGCATGGAGAGATATATTATCTGGGCTCCCATTTGGTACTGTAATTTACAAAGCACCTAATCTTTCTGGGATCGGTAAGAGGCACTAACAGGCATACTGTCACATAACCATGGGTGTTGGAAAAAAAGAATTGTGCCACTGTGCCAAGAATCACATTAGTCATAATGCAATCATCATTATTGCCACGCTGACAACAGTGCATGCTCATAGCGCCACAAGCATCCATCACAATGGCACTGATAAACAATGGCTGGCATGTAATTAGATACAATGTTCTTTATTAGATGATGAGCACTAACCGATTAGGCTTTGTCCTCTGCCAGTGTTGTTTTAGGTCATCTTGAAACAACCGTAAATGTGAAGGATATGATTATGTAATGTCAAAGTTAAGGGATGTTGCTAGTCACTTTATTTATTTTCTAATTTAATTAACAGTGGACCGTTTCTTCTTGAGGGTGTTTGTTGGGAACTTCTGACCCCAATATTTCAATCAAATGGGATTCAGAACCACAATCATTGGATTGCAGGACTACCAAGACTCTAAGCAAACAATTCTCCAAGATCGTCTGGGACTGAGTGGATTGGTTACAAATGGATGACAAAATGGTTCTTTATTTAGGTTCTAATCTGGGTTTGAGATTTTAATAAGGCTTCTATTTCAGCGCTTCGTTTGTTAACAGTAGGATCTGCATCCTACTATTAAAAAATGATAATAATAATACTGTTAACGAGCCAAAGTGGTGCATTATCATGCAATGGCGCCCCTGTGTGGAAGAGATCTGAACATGCAAAACACTGATCCACTACTGTACTGTGGAATGAATGCTCAAAGATGAACTGTTAGCTGTTTTAAGATTTAATAGCAATATGCTAGAATGAACACATCATGTTGATTGTATTGACACAATGTTGCTGGAAATTGAATCTTTAATCTATCTGATGTGTTTACTAAAGATATTCTGCACTGGAAGAATTATAATAGGCTACTCGATTTGGTGGTCTGTGTTAAATGGGTCAGGGGATGTAAATGTGCTAAAAGCTCTTCAACAGTTATGATGGACCCTTTTGGAGGTTAGGGTCCCTACGGTCCTGAGACCATTCAGATCGCATAATCTGAGTCTCTATCTCAC
Source organism: Amblyopsis rosae (assembly GCA_025399935.1). Classification (NCBI taxonomy): domain Eukaryota; kingdom Metazoa; phylum Chordata; class Actinopteri; order Percopsiformes; family Amblyopsidae; genus Amblyopsis; species Amblyopsis rosae. The sequence goes on along the minus strand of JAODTR010007909.1, from coordinate 6,258 downwards.
TTCCCTAGGTCTTATCTATGGTTATGTATTTTTACTGTGTTAAGCAGCTAGTCAACAGATTGTTGAAACACTGAGATGTGTCATAAAAGATAAAGATGGTCTTTGCGTTATTGCCCTTCTCTTATTGTCTGACTTGGCTGAGAAAGTATTTACGAAAACGATATAAATGTGTAAAATGTAAGGTTTTTATATATTGACGGCAGAAAAGCCTACATTTCCAATTATGCCTTTGATATTTTTTACTTTTTGAAATGTTTTTCCCCTGAAAAACCGGGAAATCGAGACGCTGCACATTTTATTCACTTGTTTCTTAGACTGTGCCAGAAAACAAGTGAAAAACCAGGAGTGAATAGGTCCACAGGCTGAAATCAGTTGAAGTAATTTTCTCATCTTCATTTTTGTCATTTCTCTTGAGCGGGAATGAAAGAGGACATTTATTTCCCCTTGGACCATTACTTCAGGTTGTTTTTTTTTTTGCTTGGGTGTTTTATATTCTTCACACTGTGACATCTTTATCCTTGTTTTGAATGTTTATCATTGTATACTTCCCATGGTGCTCCCGTATGGATTTCCATAAGATTTATTTGATTGTTAATATTTGTCTGAATGCCACATGGGTGTTTCAGAGTTGCTGTACAACCCAGACAATGCCACAGTCAATACAATTAGCACACCCTAACAATGGATTCATGTCCATTCCAAATGCTTTAAGGATGCAGTGATACAAATATTAGCATTCTGTACTAAAACATACACTGGTTACAATGGCTGGTTGTGGTAGCTGACAATATACTACAGTACATAAGGCATTTACATTTTATGAATTTTGCCTGTCACCTGACATTTCTCATTGTATAAATTATGTTAAGTGGAAATATTATGTGATACAATAGTGTCCATATGTCCACACACCTTTTGAAGTTGAATAAATATGACATTTTGTCATTTTATAACATATTTTTACAGTACCGACTAGCATGCAGATGAATAATGTATGAATACTGTATGTGTGATTTGTTTTTCATCCTGTATGTCAGCAGTCAAAACTCTACATAAAAAGTTATTTATTTAACTATACTTCAATATACTTTTACTTATTTTCCCAATGTACATTTTCCATATGCACTGTATAAAAAATGATAATTTAACTAAAGCAGCATTGTACATGAGATAACGCTGCATTAGAGGTGATCCATAGGCGGTCCTATAATATATAGCATCAGATGTATACATATAAAACAATACTGTCACCTTAACTGCCAAACTGACACAGTCAGAGTAGTGCAATGTCATTCAAGCCGTTTCCCCAAACTAAGCCATCTGTCCATATTATCCTTACTGAAATTTAATTATTTCCATCCTATCTTAACAGTCCCTTTAAATGCATCTTTTCAATCACTGTATGCAAACATGCATTTTATTTACATATTTGTCCCTACTGTAACTGATCACGTAGACACAGCCATCTCAGACATTTATAGAACAGCAGTCACCCTCTATGATTATATAATGATTTGCTAATGCATTTGTGCACACACCTGCCATACAATGTGAATGCCATAGTTCATCTAAAGTCCAAAGTGCTGTATTACTAGCAGATGTGGTGATAACACAAGGATCAAATGAGTGATGTCTCTCAGCCTGCATGCGCTGCATGTTGGTGGTGCAGTATGGCTGTCCATTTAGATTACAGATGGAAAAGCGTTAACCATGGGGTTCTACCTAGTGCCAGCATGGGTCTGGCTGTCATCGTCCAGCTGGCTATGGTAGCCATCCACGGTCAGTTACTTCACAGCCACTTATTATTCATTATTTATTATGGCATAACCATGGTAATAAATGCAGGGTTTGGGAAGCGAGATCTTAGATTTGTAATGCTCTGCCGCTTGCTAACATGCATTTTTAAATTAAGATGAGGTAAGTATGCTTGAGTTGGCTAACATGCATGTTTAAATTAAGATGAGGTTAGTATGCTTGAGTTGGACATGCAGGATCATAGGTCGAAATGAACCTTAAAGGTGGAGTAGCAATTGTTAAAACATTCCCTTCTTGTCAAATTTCCAGTCTTTTAGCTGTCTGTTTTGTATGTGAGCTGAACAGAAATCTGGTGCTTGTACACAGCCCTGGCTCTATAAATGGGAACACAAAGTGGTGCAGGCCGCACCACATAACGTGTGGGGAGGAGCTTCTGAGGGAGCACCCTATGGCATTGAAGGGAAATGTGTTTTTGTTTTGTGTGCATTAGCTTGCAATTAGCGTGTATTAGCTTGTATTATCTTGCAATTTGCATGCAATAGCCCACTATACCTTAAAGATAAAGGGTTATTAATACTAAACTGCTTTAATTAACAATGTTATTCACTTCTCAAAGCCATACTTCTAACTTGTATACAAAGCTGATCTCTGATGTACAGTAGCATGTATTCTTCAATTTGTCTTTGTAACATTTTTTATTAAATATATTTTTCTTTAAATTATGTTATGTTAAACATTACAACAATTAGATTTTGCCAACTGGAGTAATATGAGAAAATACATGACTGCTTTTAACACAAATGGCGAATGAAGCATGAAAACAAATTATATATGTCTGGTCTGGATGATTTTTTCCAAACCCACTATTGAGGTAAGGGAGGGTTTAACAACATTTCAAAACCCCTAATGAATGTCTGATTGCAAATGCTTTCCTAAGTTATGGTACAGGATATTGTCTAGTAAAACCCTTGTGGTAAAGTGATTTACTGAGGCTCCCCCTACTTTTGACTGACAGCTGGGCATTGGACATCAGGCTGGGATGTCTTTGAGAAGTTTCCCCTGGAGGTCACCATGGACCAGTGGGCACAAGACAACTGGATTCTGATTCACATTTGGTCGATGGCATGGCTCCTATATGGATTGTTCCAGCTCCATCACAACATTCTTTCCCGCTGCATGAAAACGTAAAAAGGACTGTTGAGCATTTGCTTTAGCAGTATGATATTAGCATATATTAACTAATTAAATTGGTTAAATGTTGCTTATCAATAGCTACAGTACAGCCATATCTCTGCAGTTTTGAAACATATATGATTCTGTTTTATCTAGAGATAACAAGCCTTGTGATCCCGACATCCACCCTCCAACATTTTATCTGGCATGGGCAATTGCAAACTCTTCCAGTATCTGTGCAATGTTTCTCTGGGCTAAGTAGTAAGCTGTGTGGTCATTACATCCAGCCTAATCCTTATACACGCACAGCTCACATCTGTAACTGAAATGCAACATTTACCATAAACATACTGTCATTTAAACCCAGGTGCTCGCTGTTTATTTCAGTTATATTGCTGAGGCCCTCGTCTTCAAATGGATTATGCCAGTTAACAGCTTCTACATGCTAGCCATCTCCTATAACAACCTGAGCAAGCACAGAGACTGGCTGACCATTCATAGTCCCAGTCAGATCTGGTGGACACGATACACGGTGACAGCTCCTCTTTAAGCAAAACACCGTTCTGTGCAATCACGTTAAATAGTAATTGAGCAAAAGCATTATGCCGTATTCAAAAAATCACAATGACACAATAAAATAACTTTAAAAACTCATATGTTGCCCATGGCTATTACACACAGGCTATTGTAATGTAAATGTAATGCTAATGTCATAAGGGTTTGTGTCCAGTTGCCATGTAATTTATCATTTATCATCAATGATTTTCTCACCACTTTGTCCATGTCTCATCTACAATGATATAATTGTGCCCTGCTGTTTGTGATAGACA
>JAODTR010007907.1:0-10034 GCA_025399935.1 Amblyopsis rosae | reverse complement strand
CCCCCCCCCCCCCCCCCCCCACCCCCCCACCCCCCATCTCTCTCTCTCCCCTCTTCCGCCCCCCATCCCCAGTGTTCCCAGTCCTGTGGGGGAGGCATTCAGGTGCGTGAAGTGTTCTGCAGGCAGCTGCTCTCCACCGGGGCCTACCAGAGGGTTGAGGGCGGGGCCTGCAAGGGGGCGGCGCCAGAGGCTCAGAGAGCCTGCGCCAGCATGGACTGCTCCCCCTACTGGGCCGGAGGGGAATGGGACAAGGTGACTACAGACCCTACTGGGGTGGGTGGGGGGGGCACAGGTGTAGTTTACAGTGTGTGTGTGTGTGTGCAGTGCTCTGTCTCCTGTGGGCTGGGCATCCAGCGGAGGAGGTCCGTGTGTCGCAGGCTGACCTCCAGGGGGCGCCAGGTGGACATGGCCCCGGGTGTCTGCTCTGGGCTCTCCTCGCCCCCCCTCCTTCGGTCCTGTCACCTGGTGGCCTGCCCCAGTAAGACCGCACACACACACACACATGCACACACACACACACACACACACACACACACACACAGATGGTGTCAGCCATGCAATGTGCCCTATAACCACTAGGGTTAGGTGTCAGGGCTCAGGGACACTTTGTCACTTGGGGCCACATAAACGTACGTTAGCTAGCACAACGTTAAAGTGAGCGCAGCCTGACCGCAGATAGCCCACGCTGTCCCATCGCATTTTACGTTGGATGTACTAAACTTGCAACTGATCACGTATTCAGCGCTTGGCCCCGCCCTCTAAACTTGGCGTTAACACTGCGAGTAATCTATGTTCCAGCCATATCTGTAAATTGCGGCACCCGTTGGGGGTGCTGACTTAGTTTAACGATCAAGTATCAAGTAGACCTATTTATAAATAGTCTATATGTATCGTCAAACAGATAACGGGCGTAATTCTACCCCAAAATAATAATTTTTTAGTGACTATAAAATTTACATTTTACATTTATTTTAACAGCACAAAACAATCAAATCCTTCAGCACGTCTCTCCGTGGCCTGCGTAATCGCCTTGCACGCACAAATCTTGCCGTTGCTTGCTTTCCCTGTTCAAAGAAACATTCTAACTGGGATAACACCTGCTGTTCAGAGGCTTTGCAGTTTTTATACATTCAATGGAATAGGTAATCACTCTTTACGCGTCTCCTCTCATATTTTTGTACGACGCTCCCAATCTCCCCTTGACCCTCCCATGAACGCATATGCATGAATAGGAAAGCGGAACTTGCGATCCTGTGTTTATTCAGCAGGCAGAATAGCGTTTTAGCCATGTACGTGCTGTTTGTACATACAATGCCATGTTTTTAGGCGCAACGTGTGACAAAATGACGCTTAAAACGGGCGCTAACACGTTAGTACACGAGGCCCTATGAGTTAGCGGGCTTCGATCCAGCGACTTGTTAATCACCTTTCGCCCTGCTCTACCCACTGTGCCACTGCCGGCCACGATAATCTATAATACAATTTAATAATAATAATAATAATAATAATAATAATAAAGGTGGCTTCTCTCTATTAACACCCGCTAGAACCCAAGAAGATGGCGACTGCAGTGCCAAAGCTTCGTCCGACGGCCAGGACCTTCAACAGCGGAGTGAAGCGTTGCCCGGACTTCTCGCCCCGCCACCACACGTATGTTCAGGTGCGCCCGGCCAAGCGCCTGCAGCTTCACATAGGCGGCCACGCCTTCCTGCTCCCCGGGACGTCTGTGGTGATCCGGTGCCCCGTCCGAGGCTTCCCCAAGTCCTACCTGCACTGGCGCAAAGATGGCAGCCTGCTGCCAAGCTCGGCACGCCTGGCCGTCACCAAGGCTGGCTCGTTGAGGATCCGCTCGCTGGAGGCGGGCGACATCGGAGAGTACGAGTGCAGAGCGGGACCGGCCTCCGACATTTTCACCCTCCAGCTCGTTGGCAGGGACAACAGGTTGATAGACAGGCCCCCCGTGGGGGAGAGGCTGTCTGGTGGGTGGGATGACATGATGCCGAGCTGCTTCAGCCACAGCTCTTGGCTGGTTCCGATTCTGACAGAGTACTTCAAAATGTCTCTGCTGCCCCCTGGTGTCCAGGAGGTAGAGCTGCAGCCGCAGCTGAAAGAGAGGCTGCTCAAAGTCATCCTCCAGGTGGACAGAGGGGTCCTGCGACAAGAGCAGGCCTCCCCGATCATCTCCTCGCTGCTGGCCCAGATGTTCCACAGTGAGGAAGCAGGACGGGTTGAAGGTAGCTCACACTGGCGTGAAGCTGGCGTAGGGATGATATTAGTTTAACGCAACTACAAAAGTTTTGTCAATGGATGTGATGGCAGAACAATTCTGTTTTAGCTAGCTTCATTGCTTTTTCTCTCAAATGATATTAACAGCAGCTTTAACCTACCATAAGATCCTATGGCTTGTCGTGCAAAAGCAGGGGTCTTCTATTTTGAACCATTTTATGGAATAAAAACACGGGCACTACCAAAGAGTTGTTTGAAATCAGTTAATTTTCAGCTTTGCAGATCAGTTTTAACTGCTGTTAGCTTTCAGCTATGCAGTTCATTTATAGCTCTGCAGGTCACTTTCAGCTCTGCAGTTCACTTTCAGCTATGCAGTTCAGTTATAGCTCTGCAGTTCGCTTTCAGCTCTGCAGTTCACTTTCAGCTCTGCAGTTCAGTTATAGCTCTGCAGTTCGCTTTCAGCTCTGCAGTTCACTTTCAGCTCTACAGGGCCTAAATTCCACCACCTGTTTTCAGCCGTCCTCCTCTCCAACAGGTGGGCTGCCTACCTGGCCGGGCAGAGCGGGCGAGTCGGTCGCCAGACCCGAGATCTCCAGGCAGGTGCAGGGAAGTGGCTTGACCTTGCACACGAATGTCAATGTGAGCATCGGACACACGGCATTCCTCACCAACGCCACGTGGTCGCTAACTGTGTGCTGCCTTGCCGACGGTGTCCCGCAGCCCACAATCAGCTGGACCAAAGATGGAGCGCCCCTACAAATCACTGACAGGTTAGCTTGTGGCAGGTAGCAGGAGCTAGCTAGAGCTAAGTGCTGTATGTGCTAATGCTACGCAAAACTAGCATGTGCATAACTAGAAAAGATTTGACACTTACCCTAATGTGAGGTGTGTGTGTTTGACTAATAACTTATTTAAAACTGGTGCTTTGTAGTTCAGATAAATTAATAAATAAGGAAATATGTTGCATTTATTGTTATTTAACATATATTAATGTTATTTATTTTATTTATTTTTGTTGTATGTATGGTAAAATATCTGTTTCAATCAAATAGAGAATTGCAGTTTTCCTCTTTAAAATCAATAAGGATAAATTACTTTTTCCCCTTCACGTTAAATTGGCATCATTTTTCAGCTCAGTAAATTGCTCTGCAGTTTAATCATAGATCTAAGCAGTGGCATATCATTTAGCATCCCTTTGCATAAATATGACTATAGGTGATCTGTACTTGAGTTTTAATTCTACTCAGTACATCTAGATCAGACCAGGGTGGACGTGTATAGGCCGCCTATATAGCAGGGCTATTCAATTACAAATTCAACAGGGCCTGGCAATGTACTGGGGCCACACATTTTCAGTGGAGAGCAAAGCAGCTTGTAATGACACATTGTAATTGAACACAATGTTTATGAAATGTTTGCCTTTTAAATTTGGTCACATATGACACGGGTCATCAAAAAGTGGATACAAAAATAATTTATTTGTATATTTCTGCTTCTACAATTTAGGCTACTGTATATCTCCGCGAGGAAGCCTATATAGCCTACGCCTCGTGTGCAGTATCCAAACACTAATTAATTAACATGGGGAAGGACGATGATCCACTCCGTTTAATATTGTGTGCAATGGTTTAACACCTCGCTCTGGCCTCCAGTGACTACTTCCTTACATGCATTTTTTTTCTCACTCATGTGCATTACAAAAACAGAACACAGATTTAACTTTACAAAACTGCACACCACAGGGATACAATTCCAATGTGGAATTATAAATAAGATGTCATCAAACACCAAACATTCAATTATATCAATAGTATTTTATTAATAAATAAATGTAGACTTGTTGGGCTATCGTAGCCTTAGCCATCTACCGTTGTCTGCTAAATTAAAACTGAGATAGTTCATGACATTTTCTTATGTTAGCTAATCTAAGACAGTCTTGCCATGTGCCATGGCTATAACAAGAACAAAGATTTATGCAGGTTTGAAACTATTAATTTAAATGATAAACTGGAAACGACCAGATGGTTCATCCAATCAATTGCAAGTATTTTTTTGCAAGTACCTGCCATTCACAAACAGTCTACGGCTCCCCAGATAGACTTGTGACAACAATCCATCTGGCATGTCAGGTTAACTGTTAACAGTTCTAGGCTCTGTAACAGTAGGCAGACTACTGCATGACTCTTTTGCATCACTGAAACTCATGCCAGTGGATTGTATGACTGCCAGATAGTCTTACCTGGGCTATTTAAAAGTTTTTAAAAAGCAACAAATCGCCTGCCAGATACGATTCGACTGACCAAATCCTGAGTCGAGGGCAGCCCTACTCAGATGTCAACACACACAGATGGAGTGTAATGTAATTTTCTGCTCAGTACTACACTATGTATTTATATAGAACATAGGTGTTTGCTGCTATATTATTATTTAAAATAACTTCAGTTAACTTAGTCATGCTTCTTTCAGGACTAGCAACAAGGCACAAAGGGCCCAACATCAAATACAGGGGGTATTTAATGGACTGGCTTCTTAGTTTTAGCTCTAATGTGAACATGTGTATTCTGTACTCAGCGTCAATCAATAGTGTGCAATCTGAATAATATTATTTATTTCTGCTGTGTTTCTCTGGAGAGATGGCAAAGATGGCATTCTGCTATTGTTGAATGCCATCTTTGCCATCAGGATTAAATATGAATATATAAGGCATGTATATAATTTATATATTTATAATTTATTTTAAATTGTTTAGATGTGATCACGCTCATGTGTGTAACCCAGGACATGATGAAATGCATGACATCTTGAGTAACATACAAACTTACTGCTATTGAGTTCCAAGTCTCAATATGGAAGATATAAATATTGATGACCTCTTGAAAGGGATTGAATGCTAGACTGCACACACGGCCCATTAGGGATTCACAAGCTAGCGTTTTACTCAATTTAAATGCACGGGGGCTTCCCGTCTCAAAGAGCATCTTCGTTACTCCAAGTCCCAGGTCTGTAGTGCTGATTGAGGTTGGAGAGCTGTCACTCACTGAGTGCAGGAGCAGGCAACAGCATCCCCCCCAGGTCCTGCCAATCACAACCGGCCATGACTCACTGCGCTAAAGAGAGTGCTTTGTGTTTCCAACCCTCGCCCGACATGCCCCACTCGTCTGCTCGCCCAGGCTTCTTTACAGACAGCATTTGGACGGGTTTGTTTGAGTTTAGACCTGCTCCCCCTCAACTGAGCTGAGCTAACTTTAGTTTCTTACAACACCATTAGCAGGGTAGACTTTGTAAGGGCGTGAATAATTAACACTTTAAAACTCAAGCGGCACATCTGGGTGTGGTACGCTTGGCTCTAGTTCACTATGCGGACGTTTCACAACTATTTGTGAGGAAAGGAAACACCTTGCTTTATCACTTGAGATGTTTGCTGTCTACAGTACAGCACAGACTAACCCTGCAGGCTTTTTTTTGTTCAATTTGAAAACAACCCTTTACTCCACATGCATATTTGGCTGTTAACCCCATGACAAATTAGAAAGAACAGAGACTGAAAAGGAGAGGGCAGACCAAAGACAAAGAGAAATGGAGGGGCAAACAGGCAGTTGATTGACATTCACATGGCCTTTGGGTGAGGTGTGAGGCTCAGACATACAGCTGCTCTGCCTCATTTCAAGGCAATATAGCTGTGAATTGAATTGAGCGAAGTGTGTGATAACAAAGGCAGCTTCTTGTTACCTGAAGCTATGGTACATTTGAATAATAATAAAAAGACACTCCACATTAAATCTTTTAGGAAAAAGATTTCTGTCTGCTTTAATAAAAGCAAATCTCAGTGAAAAAAACAGCGCCATCAAGCGTTGCTATGGGCTTTGGTGCATGGATCAGCTCAGTTCAATGCATGCTCCGTGTAACTATGAGGCTGAAGGGAAAACATCTGCTTTGCATTTTGTTGTGTTGGACTGCTCTCGTTACGTGTCCCATTCTAAGCTGGTGTTGTGTTCCAGGTAGGGTAAGGTCTCTAAGTTACACTCTTGATACGCTACTGCTGATGATCCGAGTTGTGTTTATGCTACGGTAATCTACCTTCCAGTCTTCAAAAAACGTAATGAACAGATTTGAACAGACAACAAACTTTTACTCAGGGTTTGTGTGCTGGCAATCCACGTCAGTTCCGTAGCTTGTATATTTAGCTAAATATAAGAAATATAAATGTTTTCATGGAATGACTCCTTTAAATGTAAATAGAGGCAAAGATAATGTGACCAATACCAGATAGCAAACAAAGCAGAGAACTACAACTACAGCTATGAAACACACACACACACACACACACACACTGATTGCAATGCAGCAAGGTAGTGGAATCAAAGGAAGATTGGATGTCTTTAATCAGCATTATTGTCTGACCAGTATGTCCATCACTGGACATACTGGGCCTGGACATGCAGGGCCTGTTGTTTGATTCAATCTGTGGTGATTCTGTTATTTAAGAATCAGAGGAGAGCAGTGATGCAGGTCATCACGCAGGCAGGCAGACAGACAGGCAGGCAGACAGACAGACAGACAGACAGACAGACAGACAGACAGGCAGGCAGACAGACAGGCAGGCAGGCAGGCAGAGAGACAGGCAGGCAGACAGACAGACAGGCAGGGAGGCAGACAGACAGGGAGGCAGACAGGCAGGCAGGCAGACAGACAGGGAGGCAGGCAGGCAGGCAGAGAGACAGGCAGGCAGACAGACAGGCAGGCAGGCAGGCAGACAGACAGACAGACAGACAGACAGACAGGGAGGCAGACAGACAGGGAGGCAGACAGGCAGGCAGGCAGGCAGACAGGCAGGCAGGCAGGCAGGCAGGCAGACAGACAATTATCCTTACGGCTGAAAGCATTACAGAAATGAGGGATCTAGTTTGAATGCGCATGCCTCTCTCAAACCCACTGAGGGGTGCTCACTCCTCTCTACCCCTCCTCTAGAATCCTCACAGGCCCTCCCCTGTAGTCTCTTCTCTACCGTCTCATCCACAGCTGGACATGTGGGAATGTGGGCCCTCTCTTACAGGAGGATGTAAAAGAAATCCTGGATGGATTAAGCACGCCATTATTTAGCTATTTTGTTTGATGATTTTAAGATATATTGTCATGGTAACATTTGCTTACAATTGCTGGTGAATGACCTACTAACCTACAGTCCATCTGTTTTGCTGTAATAGCTTTCTATGATGTTTTGTCCTACCTAGTTACAGTAACTAGGTAGGACAAGTGAAAGGGGTGGGGCTTGGGAAAGGTCAATTATGCTTGGATAAAAGTGTCTGCCAATATAAATATATACAGTACATACCATAATTGTGTATATATATGGGGATCTGTGGCCGCTGTAACGCAGTTAGGTTCTATAAGATCCAACTCTTTGGTGGAACTCTTCCAGAGTTCAGAAATGTTATATATTATACCTAATATTAATACCCAACATAGATACTGGAGTGAAAATTACTTAATTTTCCAAATTAAGGTAGATAGTGTACATATCTATAATCCAATGAATAGTTTCTCTCTGGTTCCACTCCCATAGAGAGGCAGTGTGTTGCTCTATCTCTTTTAGTGTTTCACCATCTTGCCCTTGTGTCTGCAGGGTGTCCTGGGATGAGATTGGCCTCCACATCCTGCAGCCCACGGCAACAGACCGAGGCAGGTACAAGTGCACGGCCAGGAACGTGCACGGCTCGGACTCTGAGGTGTCTGAGGTGATGGTGTCAGGTGAGTGGTCGTCCCTGGCAACGCCCACACCTGTCACGATAACTTTTTTTTGTTGTACAATTAATTGTTCTAGAAATAATCGCGATAAACCATATCATTGTCATTATAAGGGCAGACAAGAAAAGACAAGGATGGAATGACTGACTATATAGGCCTAATCCAAGCAAGTTTAACTGAAATACGGGAAACATTTTACTGGTAAAGGTTGGTTGTGAATCTGATTTGCCCTAGACCAGCGACAATGATTTTGTCCAGACGGAGCAGAAACTTAATCCAGTAGAGGTGCGTTCAGAATTGGCGAACATGTTTGCTTTGAATTAGAATTTTTGACTTTTTGTGTAAACTTTCCAAACATATTAGACTGAAACCGTCACCCTTTGTCCATCGTCAATGTGTGTTTGCTGAGAACTACCTCCTCAAACTACTTCCTCAAACCGTTTGAAGCAAATGGAAAACTGTTTTCCAATTCTAAACGCATATCTGTTCCGCTATTGTCGTGTGACATTTATTAGTTGTGATTGGTTACACCAGTTTCATTGCTTGACAAAGTAGGTAGGCTACAAACCTAGCCTTGAGGAACACGTATCAGCTGTCACGGTCTGCTCTGTGTGTGTGTGTGTGTGTGAGAGACAAGCACAGGAGCAGCGCAGCACTTTAACTGTCTCATGTCAGCAACACGCATGTAAATACAGTATTATCACGGTAAGAAAAATGATCGAGGTTATGTCCATACATCGCACGATAAGTCGATATAGTAATTATCGTGACAGGCCTACCCACACAAGGGCTTTTCACACTGCACTTAGCCGGGGGCTAACGACACTTTTAGAAACTTCTTTGGGCTTAAGAGAGTGTTAGCCCGGGGCTGAGGGTTGAGCGAGATACTGGCCCTGCTCCGGAGCAGGTTCAACCCCTAAAAATCCACTAAACATAGAGGTGCCAATGTGAAAAGGGCCTAAGTTAGCCCCAGTTTAGCTCTTAGCCTTAGCCTCCTACTTAGAGTATGCAGTGTGCGTGCCCGACTGTAGCACCATGTCCCGCTGGTCCCTCCCACACCATAGAAACATTTCCCCTGGCCCCGCCCACACCATAGCAACACATCCCCTGGCAACGCCTACACCAGGGCTATTCAATTCCATTCCAGTCCTGGAGGGTCTGGAATGGGTCAATAGAAGCCTGATAACAACCCAGTCATTAGAATCAGGTGTGTTGGAGCAGGCAGACATCTAAAACATGCAGTGCAGCGGCCCTCCAGGCCTGGATTTGATTATCCCTGGCCTACACCATAGCAACATGTGTTTCATCTGCATCTTCTACTGTTCTACTGCACTATAGACAGTCTCTTATGAGACGTAGTGCTGATGAAGGGAAGACTAGAGTCTAGAGACGGTCTTGTATGTGGCGTGGTGCTGATGAAGAGGCTGAGACTAGAGACAGCCTCTTATGTGACGTAGTGCTGATGAAGAGGCTGAGACTAGAGATGGTCTCTTATGTGACGTAGTGATGAAGGGAAGAGGCTGAGCCAAATGGTAAATGGAAGTCATTTATACAGTTACAGTTATACTTCTTCCTTCTACCCCCCACCTATTTCCGGCAGAGCCCCCGTCCATCACAGCGTCGCGGAGGAACGTGTCCGACCGTGGGCAGGCAACCGGTGGCAAGGAGCGTAAGGCTGTGGTGGGGGACCGGGTCAGCCTGCAGTCTGGGGACAGCCTCACGCTGGACTGCCCTGTCAGCGGTAGGTGGAGGGTGGGAGAGGACTGGCCCACTGGAGGCTAGGGGGGCGCGGGTGTTGGAGGTGGAGGGTGGGAGGGGTCAAGAGCAAGATGTCTAACCAGAGACATTGTATAGAGGAGACAGTCCACAGAGAGTCCTCAATAGAACTCTATGGGAGTAGTACCAGAGACATTATATAGAGGAGACAGACCACAGAGAGTCCTCAATAGAACTCTATGGGAGAAGTACCAGAGACATTATATAGAGGAGACAGACCACAGAGAGTCCTCAATAGAACTCTATGGGAGAAGTACCAGAGACATTATATAGAGGAGACAGACCAC
>JAODTR010007906.1:0-10035 GCA_025399935.1 Amblyopsis rosae | reverse complement strand
TGCCATGTGATTGTTGATTAGATAATTGCATTAATGAGAAATTGAACAGGTGTTCCTAATAATCCTTTAGGTGAGTGAGTGTATGTATGTATGTATGTATGTATGTGTATATATATATATATATATACACACATACATACATATACACACACATTTATATATATATATACACACACACACAAATAAATAAAATGCAGCTAAAAATGTAAGAGCCTTACATGTCTGTCTCTCGTGCTTCTGTAAATGATCATCATCACAGAATTGATTTAGTGGGAAATAAAAGGACCACTTCAATATCCCACTAAAAAAACAGAGCCATGTTTGATGACTCCCTGGGGACAGAGTTGAGACTTTTACAGGAGACAGAACAGATTCACACATTAATGGCTTGTGACCCCCTCATGAACGCATGTGTGTGCAGGCACCATGAGGGTAAACAGCTGTTATAAACAGAGAACAACCTAATTGGTTGTTAGCCTTTTATTAATTAAGAGATAGCCTAGTATTTTGAGAGCAATCTGATCGTAGAGCTAAACTCATTTAGTCCTATAGGACAGAGCCACAAGTGAACAGCAGTTTAAAAGGCAATTGTCTACAATTTCTCTCTGAGGTAGCTTACATTTTTTTCCCCTCATTCTGCCATGTCATCACAACCCGGTGCTCATTCTTACTAAACAGCTACAGTACAATCATCCTCAATATTACTTTTTTTTTTGTTATATTTTTTAAAACACAAATGCATGGATTAACATGAACTTGTGTGTGAAAATATTGTGTTATAAGATATACAGACAGCAGTGTGCAGGGAAGGGAGCTCAACTCTTCCATACTCTAGAAATGTTCACACAACCATGGCCTCTTTCCCCCCCCCCATACTGTAGTCTTTAATGGAATAATGTATGTCACGGCTTTGTTGAACATGCCTCATTTGAAGAGGCCACATTTTGAGTACTAGCACTGAGAAAAAGAGAGAGGAAAAAATATATATATATCTTTTATTTTTTAAATATATTTTATATATATAAAAATATTATTGAATTTTAGACTTTTAATATTTCTGAAATATCGTCAAACAAGTTTTGACTAATGCCCAGCACCTCCTACAAGCAAACTCTTGCCATCTAAAAACAGATCCATTACTCAAAGCTTGCCTGGTGACCTCTCTCAGAACACAATATAGCCTAAAGATAGTGAGTTTTCTTAAGCAACTGCAAAAGCAAAGCACAGCACCTTCGGCTATCTCCCACACAACTTACATAAGGTAACCTATTGATTGCAGCATGCCTAAATGCTTTATGACATCAACCTTATACCAAAAGTGTTTACTAAACCGCAAATGAAAGGTCAGCTATAAAACCATAAATGAGCCAAAAATATATTTCTCATTTGTCTCAAATCTAAATTATCCAATAGAGTTCCCCTTTTAGTTTGTTTGTTATCACAGCCTTTTATAACCGTGGAAGAAAAATGTTACACAAAAACCCAAACTATCAGGAAATCTATCTTTCACACTTCAAAAAGGTAAACATCTATTCATGGCCCATGGTTGGAACCAGTGCAACAGTGTTGCTTTGGTTTGAAGCTCTGGCACCATGCATTCCGACCACTTCTATCAAATATCATCATTCATCTGCAGAGCTACTAAGGTTATAAATTAACAACCTTGAATGCTTGAATCACAAGCAATCATGCACATGCAGAGTTCACCACGCCTGCATGCCCTCTTCAGTTACCAACCATAACAAAATCAAAAACAAAATCAAAGGAAAGAACTCTGGTTGGTCAAGAATTGAGTCAGCACTGCCTTGCAAGGAAAGAGGTCTGGGTCACCTCACAGTGAGCCACCAAGAGGAACAGATTGCTTCCACCTTGTGTGATCACACTATGAGCTGGTCTGAATGGGGGCTTTGTTTGCCCCTGAGGGACAACGGGAGGATGTGGGGGGTACTTGTGATGTGGCCACGGGGTTCGGCTGAACAGGCTGGCATGTGGTGTGGTCTCGGGGCAGTGTGGAAGCTTGCTGGGGCTGCTGTCCCTTGCCTTGCCTTGCCTTGCCTTCCCAGGCCTCACAAATGTTGCTCCGCTCAGGGACACACCAGGGAAAGATGATGTCATCCATAGCTGCAGGCAGCAGCCTGGATGTGTGGCATCAGCATACTGGTAGTGGGGCTCTCCACACAGATTTATGACAAGCGCTTCATTGCGTAGCATTTGCTAACACTCCCCATATGCCCACGTGGGATGGAGCTCTTACAAGCACCGGCAGCGGATTACTACACGCTCCTACGCTGACAACACATAATGAGCTGTGCATAAGGTCGACAACGAGAGCTCTGCTCAACTGTCAGTACATCGTCATCTCAGCTTTAAATTAACAGCGTAAAAGTGTGTGGCCAAACTTCAAGAATGACACACAAATCTGCTATCGGATGGAAAATGCTTTGAAAAGACAAACAGGGTTTGCAAGTTGCAGATTTTCCTGAAACTGTTCCTGTTTCCTGTAACTGTACTGGAAAACCTGTGTGCCCGAGCTAGCAACAAAGCTAGGCTGTGTAGTAAAACTCTCTCCGTAGGAAAACAATGACATGGTTTTACCGCTCGTCCTGTGTTTACAGTAGCTCTGTTTACAGTCAGAGCCAAACTTGTCAACTCAAGAAACATTGCCTCTATCACTATGGTGATGGGCTGATATCTACATTGAAGAACAGAAACCCAAGAAACTGGATATTAAATATGGTTGATGGTAGGTTTTGTGGTGAATATCCGTAAAATCAGACAACGCCCACAGAGTAGTCCAAGTACAATGTCTATCATTACAGTACCTTGGCACTGTACCGCCACTGTGATGGAGTGGTTGTAAAATTAACACCTCAGAACATCCCTCGTCAAACGGACGCTACGGCAAAGACTGGCTGTCACATCTCTTATGGGCCTACAGTAAGCTGACAATGCAAAACAAATATAGGCAAATGTTCACTGATTTCTTTTCCTCTTAAAATTTTTTTTTTTAAATCGACCAGCAAATATTATTATAATAAAAATTATTTTAAAAATTATTCATTTAATTAATCAAACCTTCAGGCAATGTATCCCATCAAATGTCCTTGTGCAGGGCTCAATGACACCCAACGCAATAATAGAATGTCTTAAAAAAAATGTCTTCTCTGTGCATGCCGAACAATCTGGTACTTCTAAACAGCACACATAAAAGTGGTGAACACAACAATGCCATTGGCATCGCAATGCGTTTCGATGTGTGGGGCGGATCTTATGACATTGTTCATTTTTGAGCTCAACGTTAGCAGGTGTTTTCGAGAATGACTAACCATGCCTTTAATTGTTATCATTGTATGACTGCACGCAGTTGAGCACGCCACAGTCAAGTTTGTTTTAGGGTAGTATCCTGGCAACAGATTCCTATATGTAGCCAGGTTGGTAGAGGCTTTATTTGCTCTTAGTCCAGATCTGGTACCATGTAATAATGGCTCTCCTCAAACAGTCCTTCCATTTCACAAATATATCTTCCTCCCTGCTGAGGGAGAGACAGCAGATGAATACAAGTCGTCATTTTGAATCTCCACAAACAGGCACAGTATTATTGACATTCATTCCAAAGGGTCTTCAATACAACAACGCATTAGGCTATTGCTTGCATGGACAATGGACATACAGCAAGGTCAGAAACACGTGTGCAAAACAAGTGTATCATTGGACATGTAGAGAGGGCATGCTGAGTAGAGCAAAACAATCTGTGTGGAGCGTTCACTTCGATCTGTTTCTGACAGAAAAGCGCACACACACACACACTATGGATGAGCACAGCAGTCCAAGTGACAAAGTGCAGATAACGTGAAGTCCTAACCTTTCCCCAGGTTGGCACCACATAGGCTCAATTCCGTGATGCACTGGTTACCAACCAGCCGCTGTCATGGCACATTAACAGGTCCTCAAGAATGTTCCGTCTTCTTTCCAAGGAGACCTTGACTGATGTAGCGCAACGTCCCCCACCACGCCACAATTAGGCTTTTTAAATGGCTGTTTCCCCTTTCACGCAGGCTCCCACAGCATCTTAATCATCTGCTCTGCTGGGATTCAGTTATTGGAGCACCAGCACTGCATTAGCAGCATGCTCTCCTCTCATTACTCAAGCTTACTGTATTACTGTGCTTACCAGTTCAAGCAGGCCACTTATTGGTGGGCTTACCAGTTCAAGCAGGCCACTTATTGGTGGGCTTACCAGTTCGGGCAAGCCACTTATTGGTGGTCTTGTCCTCACTGGAAGTCTAAGTTGTAAATAAGGATGACACATGGTATTTTTTGGTGGTAATAAATATAACAACATGAAAATATTACCATTCAACACAATCTTTTTTGTGGCCACAAAATTGGGAGCCCATAAGCGAGAAAACACATACAGAGTATACGGTGTTTCTTCCGATAAGTCTCCAACCAGGGACTTGCAGTCATCCAACAGGAAATAACCCCAATCCGGCTTCACTGCTCTTCATTCAAACTCTATTGCGTTGCTCCGTCCACTCTTGTTACTGTCTCTGTGAGATGCCCACATTGCGGTGCGTAGGTAAAAACGTCATCAGCTATAATGTCAATATGACGACGTCACAAATTCTTACCATAGCAAGAAATGATACCGGTATATCATAGGATATGACACGGCACAGCTCTAGATAAGTAACTAGCACAGCCCATGTCATGTGCCGATGACTAACCAGTACGAACAAAACAAGGGTAATGACTAGAGAAGCTACATTAATTAAACATTTATTATCACCTATAATAATTTGAATGGATGTAAGATTTTCTCATGGCTGTCAGTAACACCAGAAAATACATTTGATATGGGGTGAGAACTGTAAACCACATTTCAATGCCACAATAACGCAGATGCATGTGGTAGAGGTTATAGATTCTAGATAAGGCTTTTTCACATGACGAGTATGTGACCACATGAATCACAACTCCATGGTTCAGTGGACTATTGTAAATGCTGATGTTTTTCCCATAATCCTCTCAGCGGTTACATATAACATCTTGATTTAGGGAATTAATCCAGAACGGGGTCACGGTCACACAAACACACACACGCGCACACACACCGATGGCGTAACAATATGGATTACTGTATAGTGGAATAATGGCACTCAATGGTGCTCATAACACAAGCTCGAAAATAGCATACTTTGGATATTATACAATAATAATAATAATAATAATAATAATAATACATTTTATTGTATAGCACTTTTCATACAAGAATTGCACCTTTGTGCCCTGCTTTACAGAGAGATTACATGCACAATAGTGCTTCCCACAAGAAAATACAGAAATAAAATAAAAAAACACAAGGAATCAAAAAAATTTAATAAAATACATAAAATAGTAAAAGTGTCAGAATACGTATAGCACCTGCATTGCAACATTCATTCCAAATTGCAGTATTTTTCTGCACCAAATCTTCAGGATGAAGAAGAAATTAAGTGACATGAAAAATAAAACAACAGATTAAGACAGTGGTGTCACATCACACATGTACCATTTTGCATGTTAGTAATATGCTCATTCTCCTCTTAGTTCTAGTTAACAGTTGAGCAGCAGAGTTTTGAATGAGGTGTTGTATCTCACTGGATTGTTTAGGGAGGCCAGTTAACAGTGAACTACAGTAGTCAAGTTGGCTAGATAAAACAAAAAAAATGTTTTTCTGCATCTTTGATGATCGCACTTTAGTTATATTTCTAAGAAGAGTGATCATTTTCAGTACTTTGTTTATTTATATTGGGCTTCTGACTCTAATATAAACAAGAGACTGGCAACCTCTGATTTTATCCAGGGTGTTAGATTTCCTACATTATTAGTCAACAATTTTCTTTTTGCTTTAGGGAGAACAAGTAGGACTTCAGCTTTTGTCCTCATTTAACTTCAAAGTTCCCCTGCAGTCAAAAATCTACATTTTGGGGATTTTGCATTGTTTTTGTACAATGGCCTAACACGTTAACACTGAAGTGTTAAAAAACGATGTGTGATTTTTTTTTTATATGCTATATCTACAATATTACCACATAAATCAAGAGAACTGGATGGCATCATTTACTTCCGCATATTCGTATAACTCTTATTTTGAGTTTGGCTTATATAGACCACACTCACAGCCAATCATAGCGTTACCCATGACACGCCCAATGATAATGACTGTAACTGACAGTGAGAGCTATACACTAGTTAGAAACCACAATTTAAAACGTTTATTGACATATTTCTCAGAAAGAAAACAAACCCAGTGATGTTTTAGAGACCAGGAATGCTTTGAAAACGGCAATTAAAAAACTGTAATTCGCCTTTAAGAAGGTATTACTTGACTATTTATTTATAGCAAAAAGACAGTCAGTAAATTAGTTTATAGCTGCAGCACCATTTGGTTCAGTAGAGATACAGCTGCATGTCATCTGCATATCTCTGGAATAATACATTGTGATACCTAATAATATCACCAAGTGGCAGCATGTGTCTAAAATAATAATGGGCTAAAGTAATTCCCTGTGCCAAAATAAATTGTTTTCTCAGACACATGATCTCCAAGACTGTTGCAATACTGCCTTCCTTTGATATAGGTTCTGAACCAATTTAACACATTTTCAGAGAGACCCACCAAATTTTCATGCCAATTTATTAGTTTGGTTGGAGTAGTCAGGGATTTTTACTTTGACAATGTGCAATGACCGTGTCTAAAGTGCTTATTGTGCATCCAACCACTTTGGATTAAATGCATTTAAACATGGACATATAAATGGAGAGAGGAGTACTGCTTGTGAGAAATCAAGACACAAACAGTAACTAGGCGAAATAGAAAACTAGAACAGAGCACTGTCCCATGGGACAAATACAATGTTCAGCAACCATACACTGTACAGTAACAACAGACATAAGAGCCTCTAGATGGGGCCAAGGAAACATGCTAGTGTCAAACGCTCTGTGTTGTCTGGACAAAGATAATGTATTCTGGCAACATTGTTATTGTGTTATTGTGAACAGCGATGAATATGTGTCTACTTAAAAAAATTGCAATAAAGTATCAAATTGCCCAATTAGACACATCTTACATTTTAAAATATCAAGTAATGGGAATATACTGTATGAAATGTTCTGACAGAGGGACAATATTATTTTGCACAGCACATTAATGGACATTGGATGATACAATACAAAGTTAAACAGTTAAGTACTTTACTCAACATGTGATACAATCAAACTTCCCAGTAGCCAAACCTTTCTAACATGAACAGATGACTGCAGAGAATGTAACCACAAACAAATCAGTAAACTCTATTACAGTAGCCTATGTAGTAGTTCATTGATGTAAAACTATAGCATTTCAATGTGTTACTATAAATATGTTGCAAAAATGTAATAGACCACAAGTGGGGCAATAGGTGTGGTTTCAGACCATGGATAAATAATGCTAAAAAATATATGTACTATTTGCAGAGAACAAATACCTAGTAGTGCTGTTCTCTGGTGATGGAGTATGGAGTTCTACCATAGAGGTCTATTCACAATTGTTTAGGTGGTCTGTATCTTCTATGTAATGTATCTGGCGTCAACAGCAACCATTACTGTGGTTCCTGAAGGAGCGCTGCTGACACATGTCCCACCTGAGAGCTAGCCATGCAGGTTTAGTACACAAATAACTTGGAACAACACTTTGGGGAGTAGTGTGCACTTACTTATTGGCCACAAGGGGCAGAACAGTCAGCCTGGCATGCACGCACACACACTCAAACAATGGGGCAGTAGATGGGTACCCGAAACACACACACACACACACACACACACACACACACAATCCGACATACAGCCACCTTGCTCGGCCATTGAGGTCGACCGGTGCAACTCCTGGGCTCCCGCATAACATTACCAAGCTCCAATCCGCCAATGAATGCCTCTCCTGGGCCAATCTGAGATTCACATGCCCTCCCGGTAAACAGCATCTTATTCAAACTGGTATGCAGTAATTCCAGAGACGCAATTTTGCTGATGTATTTGATGCAATATTAAGAACCTGAATAATGGAAATTATTAATGAAATGCTTATTTTTTATACAGTGGCCAGGCCTAGCAGTGGTTGGTAATTAAAGGCAGTTGGGCTGAATATGAATATATTTCATTCGCGGTAGTAACACTGCTTCAGCTTCAACTTTTATTTTGAGCTCGAATTCCCGGTGCTGAAATCTGGCGTGGTGAGATAATATATGACGTAAAATGTGTCATAGCAGCTCAGTGTCCATCTTAGAACAAGCCAAAAAGTTGCTTTAATAAATGTCAATGGTCAAAGTTCTTCTAGTTATTATATACATCTATGGTTAAGCCAAGAGAACCACTGATCAAAGTGCACCCCTCAAAAGGAAGAGAGGAATTCCCTTTCCTTCAAAGCTTAATTTATGACAGAGGTGTTCATCTGTAATCTATTCACACTAACCATACAGTATCTCTGTTATATGTTGGACTGGATGAGACTAACCACCCTCTACTCCACATCAGGTCAAATAACTTATTAAACAATAAACAATACATAATATATACAAATAATTAACAGCGGGGGGTAAATTGGAAACAAATGTTTAGCAACAAGCTGTAAATAGGTATTAGCTCTAAAAATAAAAAGGTTCAGCCAGATAGGTGTTTGTACAGTAGCGAGTATAAAGCCGATCTGTATTGTATTGTGCTTGGCGTAGCATGTGGGCAGCTAGGCCACCTCCTCTGGTAAACTTAGAGCTCTCTACCCACGCAGTGAGAAAGAGCTTGAAATGGCTGAGCGTACAACGAGCAGCTTCAGAGATCTGCATCATCAGCAGAAAGATAGCATGCATTGATCCCCTTATTGACAGGACTGATCTACTCTCATTGAATGCCAATTAGAGTGACCCCTGCGTCTCAAGGCCATTTCAAAAGCTCCTGACACAGAGCAAACATATCTATGGCACCTATCGCCTTGTTATGTAATGATTATAGACCCTTGTACACCAGCAAATTACCAATAATCCACACCGTTCCTATGGAAAACAGCGGTAATGTGAATGTTTGCCATGATGATAATATACTGCTGTTATGCGTACTGTGTACAGTAAATACAACAGCAGAATTATCACCGTGGCAAACATTCACATTTCACCACAACACAAACCACAAGAGAAAATGAGGCAGTTTCTTCTCCTCCTCGAGTGGATATGCACCCGCTGAGGCCCGGAGCACACCATTCCTCCTCCACTCTGAAAGAGCCTGACATGCTGACTGGCTGAGCAAACAGCCCTTTATTTCCCTCAGATGCACCTGCCTCCCGCCACCCTAGAGACAGCGAGGGGCGACGCAAAACCCATTGTGCGCGTTTGTGTGTGTGTGTGATAGAGAAAAAGAAAGAAAGAGAGCTAGATATGAATGAAACCTCTCCTACTCACTCTGCCGCCATATGGCACACCTCTAACCCTCCAGTCAGCTGCTCTGTGTGCTGGCAGACAGCTGGGTCACAGAGCGACACCACCGCCTCTTGTTTGGAGCACAGCAAGCCTTGTTGGGTTTGAGAAGGACGGACGGCTCGTTTCATAGGGGGCGCACACACACACACACACACACACACACACGCACGCACGCACCACTGCTAAAGTCACTTATGGTGAAGACCAACCCTGTGAGACACACAGTGGGACACACACTGCACCACTAAGCAGACTTCCAAGTGTGTTCGACCGCATGCTAATTAGCAGGTGGCAGCTCAACCTTAGCTCACCGCTGGAACCCATTCCACCGATTTGCTGCCAAGTGCTACATAGATGGTGTTGGGTGTGAACACGCCTAGAGACTCTGCTGTACAGGTAAAAAGGCATTGTGGGAGCCGCATACAAATACAGCGCGACTGAGAACTGCATGCGCTCTCTCCACCGTCACTCCAGTGTTCGACGAGGCGTGACAGAGGGCACTCTCACTTCTCCCGACACATCGGGGGGGGGGGGGGGGGGGGGGGGGGGGGGG
>JAODTR010007905.1:0-10036 GCA_025399935.1 Amblyopsis rosae | reverse complement strand
TCAGAGCTTTCCAATGTGGCTCGGGAAAGGGAGGTTTGGGGTCCCCTGCTGGAGCTGCTGCCCTCGCGACCCGACTCTGGATAAGCGGATGAGGATGGATGGATGGATGGATGGTCGATTTAATGTTAAATGTCAAGAGCGGGACGTGCAGAAATGGATTATAAACATGAAAGCAGACACAAGAAACAATTAATTAAAAAGGCAGCCGAATTGTAAAGCTTGTAAAAAATAAATAATTAACGTAACTTTGAGCAAGTGGTCCTCTTTCAAAATGACGTGTATTGAAACTTAACTAGCCTACTGTACGGAGCTCTGTACGGAGCTCAATGGGACAACTGAACTTGTTAAGAGTAAAGCAACCCTGGGATGGGCTCTTTTGAAGTAAGTTCAACTTCATCCAATGTATTTACTATTTGACTATTGATCAACCAATGCACTTTTCACCTGTCAATGACGTTGCGTCCTCACCAACAAGGTTTTCATTTGTCATGTTGCGCCGACGTCAGCTTTCATCAATCTTTGACTTGGGAGTCGATAATCCATAGCCTTCTGACAATGCGTATGTAGCCTGATCTCCTATATGCTTTTAGGCTAGGCTACTCTTGCAGCGCATTTCACTGTTTAAATTGGGTCAAATTTAGAAACAAGATAGGCTATTATTGTTAAGGGCGTGCTTTCACCACTCTGCAATGGGGCCCACCTGCCTTGTTACGCCGTTGAAACAAACCTCACCTCTACCTATAGTGTTGTGTGGTGCGGTCTGCACCACTTTGTTTGTGTTTCTATCTACAGAGATGCACTTTCCAGCACACACACAAGACGCACTGCGTTGGCAGGCCGAGAGGAGATATTCGCTGGACAAAATAAACATGCATTAGCTTACAATCGCTGACTATACCTTTAATGGTGACACACACACACACACACACAGCAGGACATAGTTGTGCATATTGTATCTCACCTTGAAGACTTCCAGGGGCAGGGGGTCATTCTGTCCTTCAAGCTGCGCTGCTTCCAAGGCCTCCTGCCACTCGAGGGAGCTCTTCAGAGAGTGTAGCTCTAAAAGAGAGAGAGAGAGAGAGAGAGAGAGAGAGAGACGGAGAAAAAGTTTCATCACCCAGAAAGAACTGCCTCTGTTTGCACATTACAAATTAATTATTTACGTGAACTGAAAGTGACAAGATAGGGGCTGTGTTTACATTACACACAGCTGGCGATAAGAAACACAACATTTAGAGCAGCAACACATTGAAGCATTCTCAGCAGGAAACAGAGAAGGCATGACAGAAGCACTATTGCAAATGCAAACTATTAGGAACTTGATGCCTTTAACTAAGCTCAGATATCATTGTCTTTGATTATCATTATCTTTTGTGTTGTTTTTAGGTTAAATGTTATTTTATTGTTTCTGTATAACTTGTAACTTCTATTTACTTTCTTGTAATCATTCGGTTTTCAGTGCTTATTTTATTATTTATTTTACACTAAATACAATGTAGTGCAAAAGTAGTACACAGTCAGTCAGTTAGGCTGACAGTCAGACAGACAGACAGGCAGGTAGGCAGACAGACAGGTAGTCAGTCAGACAGACAGACAGTCAGTTAGACAGCCAGTCACAGACAGACAGACAGACAGCCAGTCAGACAGTCGGGCAGGCAGATAGACAGACAGGTAGGCAGGTAGACAGACAGGTAGGCAGGCAGACAGTCACACAGACAGACAGTCAGTCAGACAGACACACAGGCAGACAGGCAGGCAGACAGACAGACAGGCAGGCAGACAGACAGGCAGGCAGGCAGACAGGCAGGCAGCCAGGCACACAGACAGGCAGGCAGGCAGGCAGGCAGGTGCTTGAACAGGCGTCAGCTACACCTGGGTTCTGACCTGCGGGCGGCTCCAGTGACAGCTGGTTCTCCTTGGCCCAGCCCAGTGGGCGGAGCCTAAGGTCCAGGTAGAATAGCCAGGTGTCCTGGACGAGGCCATCGCCGTGGAGACCGGCGTAGCGGAGCCGGAGCCTGCCGCCGATGTTCCGAAGGACGCGAGCGGGCCAATAGAGGTGGGGGTCGCCGGCGTCACGCACCTCCAGCACCGAGCCCTTTACTATCAGGTCCACTGTGTTCTTACTCCGCAGAGGCTGGGGGGGGGATAGATGGACGAGGAAGGGGGGGGAGAGGAAAGGGGGAGAGGGGGAGATAAGGAGAGTAAGGCATCAGCATTTTAAGTAGCATATGTAATGTATATTATTATCGTAACTTCAGTCGACTGTGTGTTATGGTAATATGCTTAGGCAGTGATCCTTTCACGTCGATAAAGCCCATTTTAGACTCGTGTTCAGAGATGGAGATATAGAGACAGAGAGCAAGTATAGTTCGACATTCCCTCTCCCGGACACTCTGAACCAGCGGTCATTCAGCTGCTTTTAAATACAACACACCTCATTCCTCCGCCTCATTCCTCTGCCTAGTATGTGGTCACAGATTACATTGCCTCACATACCTTACACATTTGACAGGATAAAGAACAGAAATGTATAAAACCGGAATGATACGGCATACATAATAATGGGATTAATGTATAGCGTAATATATATTTGGAACTGGTGAATTGTATAAAGATTCCCCGCCGTACATTAACTAACTTGCTGGCATTAGCGATTGAGACCAAAACAGTTAAATTTTAATTTCTGCAGTAAAGAAGGACATTTGAACATAGTGTCTATGTGTCTATGGGGACTGACTCGCTTTTGGAGCAAGCTTCAAGTGGCCAACCAATATAACTTTTTATAATGCGTCAAGGAGGAGATGAGTGAGCGGATGATAGGGGCTGAGAGAGGGGGACCCCCATTAACATTAACGTTAACATTTGAATTTGATGACGTGTGAGCGTACAGAGCGTACCGATGAAAACTAGCCAGGTCCTGGGGTGATTTATAACGGATATGACGTCTAGTTCTGACGTTACCACATAAAATTATGATTTTTATAAAAACCGGAATTTTGTCAACATTGTAACACCAGCATTGACGTGTCTCATCACAGACCAATCATATTACTTTACTATAAATATTAATTTATTTACAGTTTAACACATTTTAGATACAATTTAAAGATCAGTTTCAAGAGAAGCGGTCATCTGAGCTGGGCGACATTGGTGGGTGGCAAAGGAAAAGGGGTCAACTACCCACAATCCCAAAATAAATACTGAGGTGATTCTGTAAAGGCTTCTCAGATGGAGCCTTTTGAAAAAGGAAGTGGTTGTTCTTGAGGTGAATGTGAAACCTAGCAGTTATTATAGTAATTCACCCACCATTTGTAAGTTTGACTCTACATTGTGCATTTGTCAAACACAACTTTCTGTTCAAATCGATTATTTTGTGCTTTGAGGCAAGTTTATACTCACATGGTTCATATATGTGGAGGACAAAATATGCCAAAAATATGAAGTTAATAAATACATTAGAACATTTAAATGTTTCTTTTTTTTTATGTAAAAATAAATGCACTTACATAACTTATCTAAGTGCATTTAAATTAATTACAGACAATATCTAAGTAAATGGGGAGAGATCCATAACTGCACTTCCAATAGTCACATGACGGTACGTAAAAAATGCATGTATAGAGTCCCTTTGCTCTTGCGCCAGTGCAACCACGCGATTGGCTCAATAGTTGAATGGTTTAGCCATTATAAAGCAGATGATTGGCTCTTTAGGTGAAGGGGCGGGATGTGTGCCACCAACATACCTCTTTGAAGTTACAGTGTGTGTGTGTGTGGCAGTACACTCACCCCCTCAAGCAAGTTAGCCGGAGCAGTCCGGGAGCCCGTCAGGTCCTGAACGAGGAACTCTGTCCAGTCACTGTGCTTCTCCTTGATGGCTGACGCACACACACGCGCACGCACACGCACACACGCGCACACGCACACACACTGCAGCTGAGTGGATAATTAATCGTAACCCACTATGGTGCACTAGAATACGGACCGCATACACAACACACACTCACATATGTATTATAAACACTTATATACACAAATATTCGCTGTGTTAGGTGGGGTTTTGGGGGCTGGGGAGTGGATAGTCAGGTGGACAAGGGTCATAAAATAAAATAAATGTGCATTTGCCCTTATTTTGATTCATTTTTAAAACATCTTGCTAAGCATGTGCCGCTACCAACCACAGCATTTTGGGGATCGCAATATTCCAGCACATTTGCATCTGCCTTCCTGTTTCCTGGGTCCTGTTGTTTGAGTGGGGAAGCTTCTGATTTGCGTTTGATATCCAGCCGGCTCCAGAGCCATCAAATGCTACGTTATCTGCTACAGGCCCCAGTAGGACGTGTTAAGCTAACATATTTATGCAGTTACTCAGATAGGCCCTCATGCTAGAAAGCCTTTAGTTTACAGACCATGTACTGTACTGTTGACACACTATTGCAAAGCAAAACTTTGCTGAGAAGACCTTTCATATAAGGTGTGTCAGAATGTCAATGGAAATAACATCAGCAATGAAAATATCACCATAATCTAACTAATACTGAAAAAATTTTTAGAATCTTAAAATCCCTAGAATTACAATTGGGTAATGTAGTTGACTATCTCAAATACTTTTGTAATAGCTACTTTAAATTCTCTTCTTAGTTATAAATTCCTTGAACCGTATTTTCCCGTCAGTTAGATAATGGTTTCCTGTATGAATGCTCTGAATAAAACTTGCAGACGAAAAAAGAACTTTCACTTGAGATGCAGAAATCGTTTTAACTCCACGACTGGCTTCAATAGAGGCCCCCCTTCTCCAGGGGGTCTGGGTCAGTAGGGCCTCTATTAACAACCAATAAATGAGGAATTCTCCTAGCAAGCGAATCGATACATGGGAGGAGAGAGACGTGTTTTGCTGCTGTGGTGAGTTAACGTCCTCTGATCCTAGTTAGGAATAATATTGCGTTTCACTGTGAGTCTCTTCTCAACTCGCCACTAGTGGAGAAATAGAACTGCACATACTAATATGCATATATGCTCACACTCAGTAAATATGTACACACACACTCACGCAGTATAGTAAAGGTGAAACATACAGAGCTCTGTGCTCTCTCTCCAGTGTGCAGAAATATATTTAATATTTTACAGATTGTGTCTAGATTAGTCATGAAGCCATTTGGAGTTCAGCTGAGCAGTCATTTTCTCTCCTTTTCATGCTGATCCTCTCCTTCTCTCCTCCTCTCCTCCCCTCCCCAACCCTTCCAGGCAGGGACGTTAAAGTGGCTTCTAAATAAATAATACATCTATTTTCCCCCCTCATTCTTCATGTCCCCGACGCGAAATCTTAACTTCCACCCCGCCACGACAATAAGTGCAAACCTAACCCTCCAGGAGAAGGTGCAACCCCCCCCCCCCCCCCCCCACGTCCCACGCCCCTCACTGGAGACACCAAGCAAATACGCACAATGCAAAGAGGAACACTTGTGGTTTGCATATCCTGCCTGGACCTCATTGTGTAAACCATGCAAAAGGCCCTATGCAAAAAAGGTCCACTTTAAATATTCATACATGATCATTTAAGGAGAAGAATGCAGGGCGACGTGCTCAGACGTGGCTGTTGGCGGCCCAACAGACTCTAATCGAAGCCAGCGGGAGTCAACGGCACGTCTCTCTGACTTGGGATCAAAAGGTAGAGCCAGCCAGTGTAATCTGGTGTTGCTACGCAGCCCCGCAGCTCTGTGATCAGGAACACAAACGGAGACCACACCGCACAACACTATCCCAGCCTTGGCATTGCGTTTCCAATGGGTAGGGTGACGCTTCTGAGGGAGCACCTTGTGTGACCTTTTGTTTTGACCTAGTTATTATATAATTATCAACATGCTTTTAACCAGACATACTGCACCTTTAAGCCACCGGTTTGGCCCAGTGGGCCGCTTCTAAATGCAAAAAAGACCACAAACGGGAACTGAAATGCCCAACATTGACCTCTTTAACACTAAAGCATTGATACACAAGCAGGAACGAAGAGGAACACAGCCAACCAGAGACACACACACACACACACACACACACACACACACACACAACAGCAAATAATGCAAATAATACACGGGCCAGGACTTGAAGATGCAGCTCCATGTCATAATTAGCCTAACGATGTGTGTGGGCAGCTACACTGGAAAACAACATCATCTAAGCCGTGTTCCCAGCAAAACAGTGAATATCCAACAACATATTTCATACAGTCCCGAGAGTAAACTAAGGTGTGTTTTCCATATGTGTATGTTTATTTTATTGTCATTATTATTATTATTATTATTATTATTATTAATAATTTATTAACATGGGAACACTAACCAAGGTGATGTAAATGTGTGAGATTTAGCAGTACAGGCAATTTTTCATCTCCAGTGTGTACGCGCTTCAATTTTTCATCTCTCGTGCGTGCGTGCATGTGCGTCTGTTATACTGTACATACAGTATACAGGTTTGTTGAGAATACTACTGCTTGTGCGAATGGTGCGCACCATTTAAGAATGAAGCCTCAGAATAGCCCACCGGCGTGCACTCAGACACGCCCTGTCCTCGCTATTGACAGGTCGTGGGGTTAAAGAAATGTTGTGTGTGGAGGGTGGGGGGTGCTGAGGGGCTGCCTGGGCTGTTGCAGACTCAGCATGACGTCTCGCAGCTAAACTGTGCCACTACTGCCAATACAGGATTAACTCTCTTACAAACGCATGCATGTGTGTGTGTGTGTGTGTGTGTGTGCGCACGTGCACGCGTGCGCGACAGCCTAGTCATCTCTGAGCTGT
Source organism: Amblyopsis rosae (assembly GCA_025399935.1). Taxonomy (NCBI): domain Eukaryota; kingdom Metazoa; phylum Chordata; class Actinopteri; order Percopsiformes; family Amblyopsidae; genus Amblyopsis; species Amblyopsis rosae. The sequence continues at coordinate 3,245 of JAODTR010007905.1, read as the reverse complement.
ATCTGCACCAGCGCTGGCAGGAAGCACTGTGGTGAATCCATTATGCAAATAATCTGTGCAGCGAACATGGCTGCTTTAGTTATTATCCACAACTTGTGATACTACACCATGAAACAAGCTCTGGAGTGTGCATGAACAAGGCTGTGTGTGTGTGTGCGTGTGTGTGTGTGTGTGTGCCCACATGCGTGCGTCAGCCTTGGGGAAAGCACTGTAGTGTCCATGGGAAGCCCTCAGCCCACACAACTGCAACCTTGAGTCTGGGCTATCTCATTTACACCAAGGGTGCACAATATATCGACTCAGTATTGTTATCGCAATATCATGTTGCTCAATATCATATTGAAAATGTTGCAGGAAGGGCAATATTCAGTTTATTTAGTGGAGAGATGCGTCCATTGGCTGTTTGGCTTACTTGTGTTTGATTTAGACAGAACAGTAAAATGTGTGGATTAGGAAGCTAATGACAAAACAGAGCTCGAAGAGGAAACATTAGTGGCCAAAATGAAAGACTCCTCGATAGCTTGGAATTACTGTTGCAATCAAATATGACTGTCAGCTTAAAATGTGTTGTTTTGATATGTTATTGTTATATGATATGTTATTGTTATATGAATATATGTTGATGCATTTTCCAATAACCTTTGTGTTATATATAATAATAATATGGATATTGCAATTTTCATGATCACATTTGATCAATTCCGTGCACCCGTGAAATGTACACTAAGCTAACATTGATGTACAGGCCTTTGCCCAAGGTCATACTAGAGTCCTACAGCTGCAGTGCCTGACACGTGTATAGCATGGGACTCGCTACATGTAGCCCCAACTCATAACCTTTACACACACAGGAAGTGGTTGGTGCCACACGAGAGCAGGCCCGTTTAATTAAAGCCTCCATTGCTTCTCTGTTCTGCTGTGAAGTTTGCCCTGGTTATCTCACACACACACGCGCGCACGCACACACACACACACACACACACACACACACACACACACACACACACAGCTCGATAGTGGAACATGAAGAAACCAAGAGATATGCGTGCGCACCTTTGCGTGTGTGTGTTTGTGTGTGTGTCAGGGGTTACCGTGATGCAAATGATAAACCTTAACATTATGGGAACTTGAGAAGCAGAGAGGCATGCAGAGAGATAAAGAGAGAGAGAGAGAGAGAGCATGGTAGCAGACTTAAGGAACTGCAAGCACACCATCCATGCCATGCCATTAATGTGATAGTGGACTTTAGGAAAACCCTCCACTAAGGCTCTCACGTCAACATAAATCATAATCAAATCTAATCAGTAAGCATACATCATAACATGCATGCCATTGTTTCGGGGATTCAATATTTAGTCACTGTATTTAATGAACCAAAACTACCGTTGGAATTAAAAAGTACTTGTAACAAGTGTACAATGGTGGAAGCCGACCTTTGTGTGAATTTGGAGGAAAAGCTTTATATGGCATTGAGGAGTGACAGAATCCCACCGAAAAAACAAACAATCAATAGATTTGGCTCATTAGAGTACCCAAATGGATTAATTGACCCATGCCGCGGCGTGCAGACTTTTGTTGAGGTAGGGAAGATAAACATCAGAGGGTTTCACAAATGTTCAGTATCCCTTTAACGCAGCATTGTCCCCGAATTAGCTTCTAGGGAAGCAGTCAAGACAAGTTAGTCAAAAGCTCAGGTAAAAGCGGCTTACCTTTTCTTAGGTAAACGTTATCTGAGAAACAAAGAAAAAACAGAAATAAAAAGATGGTAACCAACACAGAAAGAAATTGCTGTCAGAAGATACAGACACACACTCATTCTGCCGTGCGTTTCACACCCATGCTGATTCACCTTGAAACAAAAGCAATGTGGTCACTTCTTCTGTTTAACACTTGAAAGCAGCCGAAAGCATTTTTCTGAGAAACAGAGAGATGCTGATTTCCTCTTTACATACATTCGTCTGTGGTCGGCCTATAGCTGGCTGCTTGTGTAATATGGCAAAACTGTCAATTACAACTCAAGAAAAGTGTTGAGGCACATTGCAAGCTCCCTGGACAATGCTGAAATGTAAATGGACTGCTTTTATATTGCACTTTTATCCAAAGCACATTACAGTATTTAGCCTCACATTCACACACTGATGGTGATTGCTGCCATGCGACCAACCACCAGGATCAGTTGGGGGTAGGGGGTTAGAAATCTTGCTCAAGGATGCTTACAGGTAGGTCAGCACCAGGGTTTGAACCCACAGCCTTCCAGCTGGGAGCCCAACACCCTGACCACTAGACCATCCTGTCTCCATATGAAATGTAGGATGCTAATTGTTTGCCGAAGCCAGACAACACGATTCAGGGATTTACACCAGAGTCATAGCTGTTCCTACCGTTGCTACACTGTGTTGTAGCAATGATACTCAATGATACAATACAATGATACTCAGCAGTGTAGTGGTTATTTATTGGCCAGAGGTCGAAAGGGTAGAAAAACAACATGCATCCCATAGCTAGGCTTGGTTATATTGCGATACAATATTATTCCAAAAAACAGGGTCACACACTGTTATTGATGATACAACGTGACATTGATTCATTGCTACATTAAATGCATACTTAAAACTGTTCTGATATGAGGAAATATGATATGTAAATACAAAATGTTTCAGGGGACAAATACATTCATTAGTTCAATATTTCAAGTAAATATGTTTTCATATTTGATTGACCTTATATAAAGTGTAATTATTTTACATAAAATAAAAAACCAATGTCAATCAATTAAAATACAGTTTGCATTTTGTACAGTACAAAAGGCTAGCTACTGTGATATACTGTATGTATTTATATGCATATGTACAGTATTTGATTATGTATAGCATTGGCCCTCAAGCTCCAGTTTAGAACCGGTGGTGCTACACAGTGGCCCAGAAAGAAGGTCCTGGGTTCGAACTCACGAGGCCAGCGTATGGTTATGCAAGTGCTGTATGCAAATCAGTGTTTTATAACCAAATCTAAATGCTTGCGCACAACTTGGTTTCTGTTGCATTCTTCTCGCCCTGTTTTTTGTAAATCCTAAATGAGCGAGTGGTACCTGTGCTAAGAGACCATGTTGCTTTGGACATTGTTTTTCTGTCAAATGTGACAAGATTACAAGGGATCGACATCAGAATAATGTTCCTCTCCAGGAACCATCACCTTATCGTGGTGGAGAGGTTTGGGTGCCCCCATGAACCTGAGGGCTGTGTTGTCTG
>JAODTR010007904.1:0-10036 GCA_025399935.1 Amblyopsis rosae | reverse complement strand
TAATAAATTCCTCAATTTCAGCCTGGTAGCACAAAACAAGTTGTTTTCACTCGTCGAAATATCCTACAACAACTTTAGCTTGGTATTCAGTTTACTGCTATAGTAGGACAATCTGACAAGGTAGGACAGATCGACGGAACACCGACAGCACTGCTATTTAGAACGGCTGTCACATTGACAACCCTTAATATTTGAATGACTTCGTGAAAACACTATTCATAGTATATTTTCACGCATATTTATTAAGTACGTACGAGAGCGTTTGTACAAACTTCCATTATTGTTAATAGTTGCAACTTCCATTTATAATTGCTGGATGATAAAAGCTGTGCTCAAGGTACCATATTCATATAACATCTAATGCTAAATGTAGCCCTTAACTGGCCCAGTTAGATGGTAATTTACACTAAATAGTAGAAAATCATTTCTATTCCAGTTCTTTCAGCTGTAAATGTCAGTGGATGTAACAGTTGTGTTAATTATAATGCATTGACATGTTGATAACACAAGCAATATTTCAGAATGCATTCCATTATGCAGAGGATATGTCTACACACCCTGTCTTTTCCCCCCACTAAGATTTCAGTTTGTTTTTCAATTGAATTGTTCATATTTTAGGTCACATTAAAGGTAGAACAAGTTCTAACATCATTTATCTTTGTCTCATTCTTTTACATCACAAAAACCTGGCATTTTAACAGGGGTGTGTAGACTTTTTATATCCACTGTAGATGCATAATGCATTATTAGTGAGTGGAGATGATTATGGGGTATCGCGTCACTCTGAGACGGGGAAATATGAGGCTGGGGAAGGGAAAATCACAGTACACCGTACTCACTACAAAAAAACTAGACTATACAGCACTGGGGTAGGCTACTGGCTTGGTGACCGATTTCTCAATACCTATTTGTGTTGAAAATGAAATTACATTTATTGTTTAGATTTATTAATGTCAATAGCCTTACTATAGTATAGGCCTAGTGCAAGATAAGAGAAATATAAATAAATTCAGTATAGGCTAGCTAATACAGGGAGGACTTGAAATACTGGACTGGAGCGCCTTCTTATGCAATCTATCTATTATATAGGCTGTTCTAGATCGAGACAGGTCAATACTTCTAAGCCACCCAATCTTGTCTGGCAAACACAAAGCGTGATTGTGTACACACACAGCAGCCTGGGTATGAAAGACCTTAAGTGTTGAGGAAAAAATGCTTGGTCTCAGCTTTACCTTTTAGGATAAATAAAGGTGTGGATAGGAAGCCTACAAACAATTTCCATAACATGGATGTGAGACCATAATGGATACTATCATTTATGAGCCGCTTATAATGTGTGTGTGACTGTATATTTACTAAGTGTCACAAATTACAGCTAAAAATACACAAAATACAGTATAGCAGCAGTAAAATAAGAAATGAAAATATATAAAAGCATATGATGCACACAAGTTTTTTTGGGCCCATCACAATGTGAGCTGCAATATTTGGCTAATCATGTGCATGTTCACAAGCTATTCACAGCAAGTCTAATCACTTATGATATATATATATATATATATATATATATAAACATACATACATATACTATATATATATACAGTGTGTGTGTATATATATATATATATATATATATATATATATATATGTATATATAATACAATACAGTGGTTTGCAAAAGTATTCATACCCATTGAACGTTTCACTACACACTAACTAGAGACTATCTGACCTTTCCGTATAGCCTAGAACAGAGGTCTTCAACAGGGGGTTCGGGACCCTAAGACCTCTCTGGCCTAGAAGATGTTGCAGGTGTCGTGCCCAAAAGTGACTTGCTGATAAAAAGTGGTATATGATCATGGTATGAAAAAGTGCATTTTATAGTTATATGGATTCATTATAATTCAGAGCACAGAGGAGGTGAAATACTATAAATTAAGGATGATTAAAAAATATATTCATTTTTAGGCGGCCAATAAACCATTGTGTTAGTTGGACTACAGTATTTTTTCGAAATATATGTATATTGTCTATAATTAATGTATAATGTGTAAATTGTTTGTTTGCTATGACAAATGTCATTGTTTAGCATAGATATTAAGAAAGTATAGGATACTGGTAATCTAACAAACATGATGATATAAACCCATAGGCCGCCTAGCTAAAAAAAAAAATTTTTAAATTATCCTTAATTTATAGTATATCATCTTTTTTGTGCCCTAGATTGTAATTAAAGCATTAATTTTTACCAGCTAAAATTGTGGGAATATAACCATAAAATGCACTGTTACATACCGTGGTCACTTTTTATCAGCAAGACTCTTTTGTGCACGACACCGGCAGTCGGTTTGACTGACAAGAAACTCGGTTTAGGTTTACTCACGTTGCTTTCGATCAGGCACCTAACTGGACCTCTAAAGCCGGTTGAATGGGTCCTTTCCACACATTGTGACAGTGTGGAAAGGAGGACCATTTGCCAATATGCCTACTGTTAGTGTAAAACGGGATCTTATATTCCAAGCTTTAGAAAGAACATACAGTAAGTTGTTAATTTTATTTCAAACTAATGTGTTAATCGTCTAATGAGTTGCTAGTTTGACGTTGATCACTCAGTCTAGAGTAGAGATATCTAGGTAGATACCAAGCTCGTTAGTATGTAAGTAGCATCAAGCTAGTTTTGATAAAGCCTTAACAAAATGCAAACACTGTACAATGTAATCTACCTTCCGCCGGCATATACTAGGTCTAAATTCAGTATGGATCTATACAATCGTACTGATTGTATATGATGTACCGTAAGGTTTAAAATAGCTGTCTTAAGGTTGTGTAGTCTTTGAACAATATTGCATCATCTGTTATTTACATTCAGATATAGTTGTCATAAACTGATTTTGCAGCGAATACAGTACAAAATAAAATATTTTAACGTTGAGTGCGTTCTAATTTTGAGTGTTTGCATATATTTCAGCTGACGAAGAGTTCGACGAACTGTGTTTTGAATTTGGGCTAGAGTTGGATGAAATTGTAAGTACCGTAATACTACTACCTGCACACATTGGCATGTATCTTGCTTTGTTACAAATGATGATGATGTTACAAAGTCAGCTAATGTAAAAAATAACCATTGTGCTCTGATCCAAGACTTCAGAGAAAGAGATAATCACCCGTGAGCAAGGCGACTCCAAGGCATCAGCAGCATCTGACGTCATCCTGTACAAAATTGATGTTCCAGCTAACAGATATGACTTGTTGTGTCTGGAAGGGCTGGTCCGTGGTCTAAAGGTGTTTAAGGAGAAGTGAGTTAACACAATGCAGTATGCACATAGTGTACAATGTGTGTGTTTGGGTTTTTTTGCTCAAGGAACACCTCGGATTTTCTTTGTGGGTGACGTGTTGCACAACCACTTTGCTTTAACTATACTGGGTTTTATTGTACTTGATTCTCTTTATTCTTTTTCAGGATTGAGGCCCCTCGATATAGGCGTGTGAGCCCAGCCAGTGGAGAGCCCCAGAGACTGGTGATCACTGAGGAGGTTGGTGTCAGTTGCAGATAAAACATACATTATTTTATAGAGAAATTAGTAGGCTAAAGCCTAGCCTAACTTAGAACAGTTTTGTTCACTCGTTACATCGGAATGTTGGTTGTATTTAATTATGCCATTAAAGTGTAACTGCACCCTAAAATTCGTTTTTTGAGCTGTAATAAGATTGATCTGTGATGAGACATCAATGCTGGTGTTAATATTGACAAAATATTTTTTTTTACACAAATCTGCATTTTATGGGCTGAAAATTGATCTACACGTACACTCCGTTGACTCATACATCATGATATTCAAATGTCCCCTCCCTTCACTCCGACTTCCAAGTTGTGTGGTTGGTGGCGTCAGGCTCAGAGCTGGGGTGCAGATACACCTTAGAGTAATGTGAAGGAAAGGGGGCCGGGCTGACATGAGCTGTCCCGCGTGTGCCTGTGCAGACAGCTGCAGTGAGGCCCCATGCCGTGGCAGCAGTGCTGAGGAACATCAGCTTCACACAGGAGCGCTACGAGAGCTTCATCGAACTGCAAGAGAAACTTCACCAGAACATCTGCAGGTCAGCTGGGCCTGCTACATTACTGTTTTACCTTGCTGACTAGTGCCAGCTAGATTTGATTTCACGTTAATTTACCTTTTTGAATGTAGACGATCCAAAAGAAAATGCACGTTCGTTGTTATCATAGATTTTATGATATATTTCAAAGTATTGCTTGCAAATGTGTAGCATAGCAAAAAACAATATTAATTTACAGATTAAGCTAATGCAACAAACCAAACGACAAACCGGAGACAGGGTAATGGGGGACCCCTAGGATTATCTAAAGAATGATGTCATGATGCATAGCCCCAGACCATACAATAGCAGTGCACATGTTAACTCATAATGACACCCAGGTGTATATCATTTATTTTATTTTATCGGTGTGCATTGCAACATTGGTTATTCTGTGAGTGTCTGTTGCACACAGACAAGAAGAAATGCTGGTTATTTAGATTGGTGAGTGAGTAGTGACGTATCGGGTACAATAATGCTGTTATCTGATTACATTGGTTTTGGATCAGTCAGTGATAAAATCGATTGAACTATTTGAAGCTTCAGGTCAGTCTATAAAGTCAAGTTTCTATAACATACATACTTTACTGCAGTGCATGCTTTGCATTAGTATAGTCAGTATGTAGGCTTTGGCTATAATTAAACACAAATTGTCCTATAAATTCAGCCTAATGACACTGCACTGTGTAAACAATAACATGTATTTGCTAAGCAGTTAGCATGCACAAAGTGATTTTCATAGCATTACATACCATAAATATAATTGACATTTATATATCAGCATTTGAAATTCATAAAAAAGAAGATATATCAGTGTTAAATGTAAATCAAATTAAGACTAGACTAGACATGATTAGTAAACAAAATGAAAAATATATGAAAAAGCACCTTTGATTTGCAGTCACATCCTTGAGTCCTAAGTCACTGACAAGTTAATGGCGTCTGTCTGCAGGAAGAGGGCGCTGGTGGCCATTGGAACGCATGACCTGGATACCATATCTGGACCATTCACATACACCGCCAGGCCTCCTGGAGACATCCGCTTCAGACCTCTCAACCAGACCAGAGAATACACAGCCACCGAGCTCATGAGCCTCTACAAGGTGAGGCACGTGCTGTATGTGACGATAACAAGAGCTTGTTTTCACGTGTCGCTAAGCGGAGGTTGTGGTTATGTGTCATGCAGACAGACAGTCACTTAAAGCACTACCTTCACATCATTGAAGACAAGCCAGCATACCCTGTCATCTATGACAGCAACGGCATTGTCCTGTCCATGCCTCCTATTATCAATGGTAAGTGTTTCCTTTTTTCTTTCTCTGCGTAAAACTCTGTACTGGCCTTTTTTCTATAAACTGCAAAGTCACACACTTAAAAAAACTAGATTTAATAAATGTTTTTTTGCAGGGGACCATTCAAAAATTTCTCTAAAGACCACAAATGTCTTTATTGAGTGCACAGCCACAGATCTAACCAAGGTATGAGTCGGACTAGCAGAAAACTCACTATTGGCTGGTAAACTAACTGATGTAAACACTCGGTAACCATGTTCTTTCCAGGCCAAGATCGTGCTAGACATGATGGTCACCATGTTCAGCGAGTACTGCTCACAAGCGTTCACGTGAGTTTTGTAAAATGCTGTGATGCTGCATCTAATTAACATTTCTCACTTAGTATTGTCATGTTTTTCTTTTCCGTCTTGCCCTGTGTTTCTCCCAATTCCAGGGTAGAGGAAGCAGAGGTCGTGCAGCCTGATGGAAGGACCTGCATGTACCCGGTATTTAGCATATTTGTACTATAATCCCAATGTCATTGGAAGTGTATAAAGTGGAGAATAAAGGCCACTTTCCACTATAAATGTAAAGAAAACACTGTCCTTAATGTCCATACTGATCAGTGGCTTAACAGTGGCATTTTCCCTGTAGGAACTAATGTATAGGAAAGAGAAACTGTCCAGTGAATTCATCAACAGAAAAGTTGGCATCAGGTGAGTGTGATTATGCTTTTCTGGAGACAAAGGAATATATATACACATACATATATACACGCGAAGCGTGACGACCTCTGCTAGTCACGGTTGCTCCTCCCAGTGAGTCCACGGAGCGCATCGCCCAGCTGCTGACCAGGATGTGCCTGCGGTCCCAGGTCACAGGCGCGGGCCACGAGATCGAGGTGGAGATCCCGCCCACGCGCTCTGACGTTATCCACGCCTGTGACATCATGGAGGACGCCGCTATGGCGTACGGCTTCAACAACATCCCCCGCACTACGCCTCGCACGTACACTGTGGCCAGTCAGGTATGCGGTCGAGCGGACTTCCTCGCGTGCGTGCGTATGTGGATGTGTATACGCCTACCAAACATAATAAACCGCCAAACTGGACCTTTTCTGTACCCGTAGTTCCCATTGAATAAACTGACGGAGCTGTTGAGGCAAGATCTGTCGGCAGCAGGATTTACAGAAGCACTAAACTTTGCCCTGGTAAAGCCCCCCCCACACACACACTCACTGCTGTTTCTCTTTCAAGCACTCGAGAGTAATGTCTCTCTCCTTCACTTGCTGTAGTGCTCACAGGAGGATATAGCAGACAAGCTAGGGAAGAATATCTTAGAGACGAAGGCTGTTCATATCTCCAACCCCAAGACCGCTGAGTTCCAGGTACAGGAACAACACAGTAACTGTAATATATTTAGTGTGCGTACTGCGTTAAGCAGTGAAATACAAGTTAAACGTCTCTAACGTCACTCATTATCGCGCATCCTCAGACTGAGGACAGGACTGTCTCCACAAGACAGTGCGCCTCTGACTGTCTGAGTCTGTGTGGTCATGCTTACATGCTTCCACCACCAGGTGGCACGCACTACTTTGCTGCCAGGCCTGCTGAAGACGGTAGCAGCCAACAGAAAGATGCCCCTGCCTCTGAAGCTGTTTGAGATCTCTGACGTGGTGCTGAAAGATCCAACTAAAGGTGTGTGCATGAGTGCGTGCGTGGGTGCGAGAAGACTTGCACCTCAAGCAGAGAGCCACATATTTTCTAACTCTTGAGTTGCTTGTTCATTTGTTCCCATGTACTCATTATTGATTATTTACATAATATTAAAAGCTGGTGATTGCATTTGATCTTACCTCTTTGCTTATTCAATTACATATTTTACATTGCTAGTAGGGTTCGGCCGATATACGATGCCATCATCCACTGACATCACAATTTTGAACAGGCATCATGATGAACATTTTTTTAAAGTTGTCAAAAAATGGCAAAGCAGGGTTGTGACTAAGTTGTCAATTCTGAAACACTGCGCAATAAGCTTTCTGTTAAAGGCTCACTGAATTGCTGTGGTCAGGATCACCTTCTCTTCCCCTCTCTCTCAAACGAGTGCGTGCGCTCAGATGCGCCGCGGACACATTCAGTATTTCAGGATGCTATGCGCTCATGCCCTGGCTGTCAATATGCGTAATGTAGCCTACATTTATCACACACCTCTCTTAGCCTACATCTGGCAATGCAATCGATGTATTATGCTAACGTATTGCTAACAGCAAAACCTAAACACAAGTTTACTCACTTACTTTGCTGTAGACTACCATGATGGTTGTTCGCTAGCTGTTTTGGTAGGGCCAGTTGTGCATTTTGCTCTTCCGCAGATGCACCTGCACCGCACCATTGTTGTCCGTCCATCTTTTGCATAAACCTAATTCCCCCTGCTGGAGCCTCACCTTCCATTCTCCTCCAGACGTAGGGGCCCGGAACAGCCGGCGCCTGTGTGCCATCTATTACAACAAGAGCCCGGGTTTCGAGGTGATTCACGGCCTGCTGGACCGCACCATGCAGCTGCTGGAAGTGACGGCGGCCCGGGGAGAGGGCTACCACATCCAGGCTGCAGACGGTGAGGCACTTGGGTGGGGCTGGGTATAGTTCTGTGTGTGTGTGTACGTGCATGTGGTGGTACTTGGATTCACACAGTAGAAAGATGTATTGCTCCTCCATGTCTCAGATGTTTGTCACATCTCTTGATGGTCAGGTGATCGCTAGAAGATGCCAGCAGTGTGTGTGTGTGAGTGAGCACCCCTGTTCTCAAACGTACCTTTATACTGTGGCACATTTGTTGTACAGTTTTGGCAAAGCAGGCCTACAGCTGTGGGGAAACTCGCTCTGCACATGTCTTTACATATAAAATAATAAACAATTGAAATTAAATATAATTAACATTTTATAAATAGTTTGGAGATAAGATTTGAGAAAAATCTCCAGTTATAGTGATGCAGTGTTTTCATGCATTTCTGAAAACCACTTCAGGTGGTTTAAAGGTTTCCCATCGTAAAATGCTTGTTTGGTAACTCAAAATCTGGTATTTAGCCAAAATAAATGCATTAAAAACAGTAATGGTGACCTATCCTCCCTCCTTTTTAAATGAATATCCCAGCGCGACTCCAATCGACACTGACGTTCTGCTTGAAGGGAGAAGTGTCCAATATGATTCCTCATTTGGGTTCCACCATCAGGCTTACACAAGCCTGTCCAGAGAGTCACTCTTGTCCTCTCCTCTGCACCACTCTTCCCTGTGTTTCTCTATTCTTGGCTCTCCCCAAGGTCGGCCAGAGAGACATGCTCTGCTGGCCCAGTCCGACAGCAGGCAGATCAATGGGCTCAGGTGTCTGAGCAAGGCGTGGGTAAGGCAGGCGATGAGGGAAGCGAAGATAAGGGGGCATGGAGACGAAAGCAGTAGAAGTGCGCGCGAGATAGGACTGAGGACGCGAGTCATGTCTGCGGCACGGGACAGTGCATGTGAGCGTGCACGAGAGGCACATCTCCCGCTGTAGTGCCGGCCGGCTGGCACAGAGACGGGCACATTGGACAAACACCCAGCAGCCCAGGGGCACACAGAGCGCCCACACACACACACACACACACACAATCACCATTATGACGGCAAGCCGGATATCATGTTAGTGGACCAGAGCAGCAGCAAAGTGAGTTACGGCCGGCAAAAAAGGCGCCGGCAACGACAACAGGAAAACATAAAGTTAATATATTTCAACTTGCCGGCATTTACAACCGGATGTTCGTAGATCCCTCAAACACAGAGAAAACGTCGACAACGATAAGGTAATACTGTTGGTGCAACAACACTAGAATAATCGATACAATTAAAAAAGAATTACATAAAATATTTGCGTTTAATATATTTTTAGTACATTATTTGTAAATGATGCGCCACAGCAACACAGCAACTGTCGTTGGGTTGGACGTTTATGCCGCGCCGTCCAGAAAGTGTTTTGCCGTCTGCTGTGTTCCATGTGAACGCAGCATTAGCTAACCTTCACTCAGCACACTAATGCAGGGCCATGCTACACTGGTGCAGACGCACAGTCTCTTCCGTGCAACATGCACCATTAGTCTAATCTCCACCCCCACACGTCAGCGTTTCCTTAACCCCATTACAAGGTCATGACACCAGCTCACCTGGCACACTCTCTCTCTCCTCCCTCCCTTCTGGATATGTCCATCTGTGGGACGGATACCCACCGCGCACACACATTAAACTTAATCCACTCCAGTGCAGCTGGACAATGTTTAGCTGGACCTCTGATTTAGAGGTAGTGCCTTAAGACAGCTTCTGTGATTGTAACTAGGCTTCCTCTGAGAGCGAGAGGGAGGGAGAGAGAGTGAGAGTGAGAGAGAGAGCGAGAGAGAGAGAGAGAGAGAGAGATCACCAAGGGCGTCAAGGGATTAGTAGTGGAAGAAGAAACCACTTAGAAGCAGATGCCTGTGATTCACTTGATGAGCGTGTCCAAAGCATGGACCTGGCCCATGCACACGACGTTGGGGATAATCTCTTCAGTCTCCTTGACCTTGCGTGTGCTATACGTGACCTTGGATATACTTTAGAGGAGAGTCAGCAGACGTATTTATACATATATATATATATATATATATATGTAT
>JAODTR010007903.1:0-10036 GCA_025399935.1 Amblyopsis rosae | reverse complement strand
GGGGGGGGGGGGGGGGGGGGGGGGGGGGAACAACATATTGTTAAAAATATAAAAACTGATATGTATATGTACTCACACGCTCACACACGCCTTGGTCTGTGGAAGCATGGTTGACCCACCCGTATGAGGTATGCAGCAGCCAGTGTGGCACTGCGGGAGCGCCCTGCCTTGCAGTGGACGTACACACTCGAGCCTTCCTCTCTGTGGCGCATGGCAAATTCCACCCCGCTGTGAAGGTTCGCTAGGCTCGGCACCCCCGTAAGGTCCACCGTGCTCAGTCTCAACTGTTCCACCCCGGCAGCGCGCCATTCCTGAAAACACAAGCACGACATGACACGTTGCAGTAAATCAAACGCACTGGAACTTACAACAAAAACAGAGTAAGTTGAGCTACATAACTTACTTCAGCAGAGTTGCAGAAATACTTTGTTTCGTACTCTTCATTCATGGTTAGGACTCCTCTGACATGTTGTGTCTCTACCAACTGGAAGATTAAAGAGGCTTGATAACTGGGATGTCACATTAATTTACACTCGAATGACAACAATAGCTATTTTTTGTTAGGAACCCATAATTATGATGGGTGACCCCAATGTATCGTTCAGTCAATGATTACTTCAGATACAGGCAGGCCAGGCAAGCATGTATGTTGTTTACAGCAGCATACAAATAAAGCATACCTCTTTAGTCATAGACTTAAATGGCAAGGCTCCTAGTATAACAGTATGATCCACTCGATCGAACCACCGCCTTGACGACACCTTTTCCATAATAACATTATAAGCTAAAGTAGGGTAGAAAAGCAGCCTGGCCAAGGCTCCAGACATTGTTAAAGCGTCTGTTTAAAAAGGAATACCGTATTACTTATTTTCATATAAAGGAATGATGTTCTTAGAAGATGTGTTAGGCGCACACGCTTTAATGACAGACCATCTACTACCGGTTCTGGCCGTTACGAAAAAAAAGATGCATGTAGATTTCAAAATAAAAGCCTAAATGTAATCTACTGTAATAATGTAATTGTTCGTTGCCTAATCGAAAACAGAATTGACCTTTTACGCAAATTATTTTATTTAAATGTTAAATAAAGAGGAGGCCTACTCGATGCAAACGAATGCACAAATGAAACCCAGCATGACAGCTTTCAACTATATTGCTTAAGGGGAATTAGCAAAAAACGTCCACGTTTGGAATGCAAAATATATCTTTTTCCCTTTACATTTACATTATTTAACTAAATGACAACTTAACGATTGACCTTCTTTGCGCATTTAAAAATCTATTATTTGTCAATGATCTCTTCAGCAGTCAGTTACAGATTTAAGACTAATGATAATGCAAAATATTTCTATTTATTTAAAGTGTTGTAACTCAGTTGAAAATATGCAATATTTTAAATCTTAACAGATTGTAGCAAAATACAGTGTATATAAAATAATGTAAAAACCTTTTGACAGTTATTATTTTAGTGTTTTCAGTGAGGTTGAAACAAAAGATTCCAACAAAGAAATCCTGTGACATTATGTAGTGTTCAATAAAACAGACACTGGAAGTATAAGATAAAGAATTTATTTTCCATCTTGGCCAATATATTGAATTCATCCATTTTAGCCATGGAATATGTGATATATAGGAGCCTACAACTATTAGAACACCAATACATTAAAGAATCTTATTTTACAAACTTTCATAAACCATCAGATCTACCAGTAGCTTGGTCAAAGAGTTGCACTAGTAAGCCATTAAAGATATTAGACAATATCTACACAAATACATAAAACTCAATATATAAGAATGTGGAGGGCATTTGGATGCACATTATACTACACAACATCCAAAAAAGTACAACTCATGGAAAGTGCAAAATACATGATGCAGATTTGACCAGTGAACTAACTTTGCATAAAGTTAGAAGTTAGCTGGTTGACTCTGTGCAGGAAAAAAAAAATACAGCCAATGTGTATACCCATGGCATCCATAACACCTAACATTTCAAAACATTTAATACAATGTTGTGCTAAAATCACATAAAAAATAGTTTATGATAAAAGTAATTTCACCTGTAACGGACTGTACATTTTGAGGAATACTGTGTATATGGGTAAGTCTCCATCCCCACTGTCATGAATGTGTCTGATAATTAAAACAGGCAACTGGCAACTTGTTAATGACTTGACAAGAAGCCATTATCTTTTAACCATTGCCATAACAACTAAATTACCTTCATTTACACAAAAATGCAGATGCCAGAAAATAAAAAAGTAGTGTTAAATGTTCAAACCCTAAAAGGATTCACAGTTACTAATGCAAATCCAGTCATCAACCGGGTCAGATGTGGGTGATGGTGGAGTTTAGGACAGCTGGCTTGCTCTTGGTGTTAGAGGTCTTAGACAGGTCTCGCTGTAAAAAAGAAAAAAGGCACTGACTACCACAGGAGATAAAGGATAGTCAGTTGTATTTTTCTAAAAAGATAAAAGGTAATTTGTATCTTTTATAAGTGAATATGCTTTTCTCCTATGCTAGCAAATTATGTTATCCTGCCAAAAGCAGAGAGTAGACTAGATGTCAGAAAGCCATTGCCCAAAAACTTTTAAGGAATAGGAATGATTAGCAAGAAAAATATAGTTACACTTAAACCATCCTTTCATTTAGACATTAAATCTACTGTTAAATTCAAATTGGCAAGTCTTTCTGATTATTAAAAGCCAGTTCCTGACAGTCATTATCAGCCAGGTAATTAAAGAATAAAGACGAATAAATGTGCATGCAATATCCATTTTTAGTATAGCTTAGTTTAAGTTATCACACTGACTGTTGGCAATCTAAACACACCTTGTCTGTACAGATTCAGTGCTGATCAACTCCTTCTACAACATAAATGTAAATAATTAGCATTTCTTTCATCATCAAATCATAGTCTTATTTTTACCTTAGGGTATTTATCATGCACCATCTCGTTCGTAATATCCTGTCCCTTACACATTTTTTGCATTATTGTGGATTTAATGCCACTGTACCATTTCACCACTCAGTTCTTCAATTGTAAAGTACTTTGAGAGCAACCTCTGTATGAAAAGTGCTATAAATGAATGAAAGTTGATCATCATCATAAAACATCTAGGACATTTAGGGGCAGAAGTCAAAATCTTAATTACCACAAATTCTGAATAGGTGCTGGCAACAGATGTAATGCTGCATTGGCGCTGTGGACTGGCAGAGGTGAGCAGTGCACCGCCCACGGGGGTCCCCCTCACGTGGCCCGCGTTCTCCTTGTTGCACGACAGCGGCCCGTTGCGGGGAGGTTTACCCTGCACTGGCGTCCGCACTGGCACAGCCTGGGTGGACGGGTATACATAGGACACACATGCACAGCTCAGTGGAGAGGAGTCTTAGGTTTAAAACACTTTTTTTTTTAATAAGTTAATAAATAACAAATAAAATAATTACATTTAATAAATAAATAAATAAATAAATAAATATCAACCACCCATCCACCCAGTGGCAGAGGAGCAGAGACACTAGAGAAAGCTCACTGGAGTGAACATTTGAAGCGCACCTTTGTGCAGAGTAGCCAATGAGGGAGCAGATACTGAGTCACATGCTCAATTTCCATTTCTGACAAAGAGATACAGGAAGCCAGCTTGTAAAACAAACTGCAGACCACCCACTGCAACTTGTGTTGTAGTGGGTGGTCAAATGTGTCAAGGAGCTGAGTGAGGGGAGGGGCTGAGAAGGGGACTTCTATTAACATTAACGCATTTGAATTTGATGACATTTGAGTGTACCAATGTGAAACTGGACAGGTTCTTGGTGTGATTTAACAGACATGCCCATAAAATGCAGGAAAAATAAAGAAATAAAAAACCACAGGAATATTGTCAATATTAACACCAACATTGATGCGTCTCATCACAGATCAAATTTTAGGGTGCATTTACACATTAAATGCAATTTCCAGTCAGACGGTTCAGGGAAAGTGCCAAGATATTTCATGAATATTTGTGAACACAGGTGAGTCGGTTAGATCAGGGGGCGGGGACAAAGTGTACTCACCTTATTGGCTGAGAGTGGGGGCCGAGGTGCAGGTGAGCGACAGACAGTTCCGCCATAGGCTGAGCGCATGGTGCTGTTAGAGGCCGCACTAGACATGCTAGAAGTAGCATTAAGCTAACAAAAGGTAGAGGATTAGAAGCTCGGTTAGTGACACCATTTACTGCACACAGCTAAACTGGTAAAAAGCGATGACGTTAACGTTAAAGACGGGCGGGGCAAATTATTTTTACACTTTTACTGAAGCCGTTTAAGTGGATTGACAAATCAGGCACGTTACCTTTCGCGTTTTATTTGGCGTTGTTGCACCGAGGAACCTTCGTTTGGTGGGTGTCCGCAATATTGTCCCATACAACATGTCCTCTTCAATCTGCTTGCTTTTCTTCAGTTGCTGTGGGGATTTGATACAGAGGTCACATCAGATTCCTCTACATAAGAAATAGACCCTCATTTATTGCATGATAGATCCACCGTTTAGGCTTTAGGGGGAGGGGGTAAAGACCGTTGTGAACCTAGGAATTAATGTAAGAAGTGCAGAGAGGATTGCAGGCTACTCATCATCCACTTGCTTGAGGAGTTTCAAACCAAAACATTTGTATAATAAAGGAATACCCAAAGTCAGAACTCAGCAGCCTTCCTACCCTCTCTTGTTTCTCCCTTTCTTTCTCTATGTGGTGCAGCTCCCACTGCTCCTCCACATACTGCAGGAACTTCTGTCCATTTACCAGGAACTCCCGGTCCTGCTCACTCTCCCACGCGTCTATCTGGGCCTTCAGTTTCTTCTCGAGCTGAAGGCGGCAACAGGCAGGGTTAATAACTACCGAGCAGCGCGTTACCAATCACCATCAAGAGGCTCACTCGCCGCACACCTTGGGAATGCTCTTATGTAACTCAGATCGCTGTTTCTCCTCCTTGAGAAGATTCCCTCCTCTGTTTGTGAACCTTGTGGGATCACTGGCTTTTTTCTGGGAAGGAGAAAAACCAAGTAAAATATATATTGATTAACGCAATCATGTACGCTCGTTGTAAATGGTAAGTGGATGGTAAATAGACTGCATTTATATAGAGCTTTTATCCAAAGCGCTTTAATGGTAAATGGACTGCTTTTATCCAAAGCGCTTTACATTACTTTCGCCTCACATTCACCCATTCACACACACATCGATGGTGATTGCTGCCATCTCAAAACAAATGCTTCTGGAGCGTTGCCACAAACGTTAAAGGGTAAGCGCACAGCACACCTCCAGCTCCTGGAACAGTCTCCAGCTGTCTTCCCATTGGTGGACACCTTCAAAGAGCTCCTTGTGCTCTTCATAATGTTTCTTTAAACAATGGATCTCAGCATCATGACAAGCTAGCAGGTCTTCAGTAAACTCCTCTGGAAAAAAAAACATTGAATTGGAAAACGGAATTGCTTTACATAAGTTCTTCAGTATCCACCTAAATATTCATCAGCTCTAAACACTGGGGACACTCACCACTAAAATATGGCACAAACGCCTGCCGCTGGCCGGTGCTAAAGAAGCACTTGTCCCAAAGCCCAGCGATCTCTGCTCGGATGGCTTCGGTTACGTTGCGGATGTTAAGCAGCTTGAGTTCTTCAAGGCGCTGGACCTCTGCCCTTAACTGTAATAAAACGATTAAATACCGCCAATGATTAAAGTGCACCGTCTGGTTCCCCCGGACAACTGGTAAGTGGAGATTATACTAGCATTGGTCATCTTTAATTAATTAAATAAGACTACACAGCTTCGTCAAGTAATAAAAATGGAAATTATAACAGTCAAGAATTATATAGTCTGGCCCGCACCACTACAGCGGCCAAGTGCAGTTTGCACATCCACATACTAACTAACAAATATCCAATATAATCTTTTCTATATTGTACTAAGAGCCAATGAAGTGAAAGTAGCATGAGAATTGTGCATTCAAAGGTTTTGCCCAAGTGGCTGCTGCATTCAATTTAAGTGTAACTGCGCCTGAAATTGCGTTCTTTGAGCTGTAAACTAAATGCGGTAATAGATTTTCCTTGTGATGAGACACATAAATGCTGGTGTTAATATTGACAACAGAAGAAAAAATACAAAAATAAAAGGTTATGGTCTGAAAATGTCTCTACACGTCATATCAGTTAAGGGCTGGTTTCCAACACAACTCCTGCGTTATCAAATTAAAATGGTAAAATATATGTTAATGCCCCACCCAGCTTACTGACTACCTTTTAGCATTTATCAAAAGTTGTGCAGTGGGTGGGGTCATGCTCAGAGCTGGGGTGCAGACAATAACTGGCAAGCCATGGGTGACATATCACTGTGGCCCGCTAGCTTACCGCCTCTAGGTTCTTCTTCTTCGACACAACCATGTGCACGGAGAAGCGCTCCCGCTCCTCCTGTGGAACCTGCAGCCTGTTCCACAGCTGCTGGATGCTCTCTCTGTGCGCCTCGCACGTCGCCTCGTTCTCCGCCTTGCGCTCCTCCAGCTACGGCAGCCACACGGTTAGCACAGTGCGTTAGCACAGTGCGTTAGCATGCATGTCACAGGGCTCTGGGGTGTGTTCAAATTTGCCAAACTGAGATGAACTGAGATCATTAATGAACAAAAGGCTATAGTCAGCTATTGTAAGCTAAAACACTTTTTGTCAAATTCACCAAATTCCAAAAACTACCTCCTCAGACCGCTTATGCGTCTACAAACGGTTGCGGTTAACTCAAAGCAAACGGAAAACAGTCACCTTTGTTTGACAATTTGAATGGGAGCCACGATGTACATCGGGATGCTGACCAAGGAGACTGTGGTCATATACACCCGTCATATGTGTGTAAAGACCCTTACCTGACAAAGCAGAAGCTTGAGAGAGGTAATGTTCTCCCTGGAAAGGCAGAAGGCCTCTTCCTCTTCACAAACAACGTCTTTCTCGAAGCTGGTCTCTGGGACCTGATCCAGGTCCTCCATACACAAGATGATCTGCTTTTTGACGTCCACAAACTCAGCATGGCGTCTCAACTGAACGAAGCACACAAAGGGGAGTCTATACGTTTCAGTACACCTGCCTCAATAGATTATCACATGGATACACACATCCGTTGCTTGAGACCTATCAGGGGAAAACGGCTTTTTTGTTGATCTTCTCCAAATGACCCGCAAGATACATTGCTTGATTTAATTACAGGAACCTAAATAACAGTTTGTTTGAATCTTTGCAGCAAAAATATTTCCTGATCATTTACATTAACTATACTTTAGGACAGGGTTCGCACTCCAAGAATGAACATGACCTACAGTATATCGAATGGAAACATGGCAATGAAAGAACATTATCCAATTCTCTGACTTTCCATATCCGGGATATTTTTGGGAACGCTGACAAGAGTGTCTCTTTAAATATGCTGTTAGGTAGGATTTCAGAGTTGCGAGGAAAGCTATCTTTATCTAAATTTGTTTTAATTGTATTTATATTTCAAAAAGCCAAATTTGACAGGCAAGGTAGTGTCGCTGAACCAATCAAGAAAACAAAGTCCTGATTGGTCAGAACCTTCAGGTAGCTTATAAAATGTAAAAAATGTATGCAAGGCGTGAGCTATTAACCAGAGCAGATATTTTCAAAGTGCATTTGAATGACGCCTGATGGATGGATACCTGACATTTCTATCAAATTACACTAAATGTGTATCTCTAAAATCCTTTTAAAATGATATTATTGAACCTAGGTGGAAACACCTGACTATGTCTGGGTTATCTCCACAAGGTGACGTTCAGGATGACATTTTAAAGCAAGCCATAGTCACGCCGTGAGCAGTAGGCTACAAGTCACGGCCAACAACAACCCACCTTCTCTGCAGTCTGTGCAGCAATGTGCTGGTGGAGGTCTTCCAGTTGCTCGAGTGACGGGACAGAGTCTGGGTCGATGACGTAGGGAACGGAGCACAGGATGTCACACAGGTCCTGGTCCTGCTCCAGCAGGGTCTTGAGCTGCTGCACGCGCTGGTTCTTCTCCTTCAGAAGCACCTCCACACGCGTGCGGATGTTCTTCTCCTGCTGGAGCATGCTGATGCCCCGCTCCTCCTACGCACACACCACACACACTTTGAAGATCGGCATAAACTGCCCTTCACTACCGCCGCTGTTACTAAGTTACAAACTGCCACAGCATAGTGATCTAGCTATTTAGACGATTTTTGAACTACCCGAAGCCACCGTTTTTCCAGGTTCAGAATCGGCCTTTGGCGGGCTGAATATGCACAACATAAGCACAATAGGTCTGCGTACAGTAAACGCAATGACTTACCATATGACATAAATCTATAAATTTTTGTAAAATTATTTCTGACCATTTGATAAACTAAAATATCTATCATGCTTGAGTAAATGAAACCCCAATTAACAAAATTGGTGAAAAATACATTATTGGCATTTTAGGGCTGGTGATTTCCCTTGGGTGGTGGGGGGGAAACCTACAACATTAAGAATACTATACTTATGAGGCTTTTCGCATAGGCAGGTGATGTGTAAGTATACCTCACACTATTATTCAAGATTATTCAGGTACCTCAAACACAGGTAACTTGAGTTCCAGGCAGAGCTTTTCTGTTTCTTGGCGGCATGATTCAATGCTGCTCATGAGTCGCTTCTTCAGAGACAACTCCTCAGCAACCATCATATCTAGCAAACCCTTAAATTAGGAATAATAAATAAAGTAAACACATTTTATCCTATTAAGCCAACGTTCTGCTTTGAGTTGACAGTCTGCAGGTTAGGTCATGTTCGTTTTAAATATGTACCGTTTCTACATCCTTATTTTGTTTATTTGCTCTAAAACCGTCTCCTGGCGTTGCGACTTTAATGGGAGCATTTACAGTCATAGCCTAATCCACCAAACAGGTGCACATAGCAAATAAACGCATATCGATTATGTAGTGGAAACAATACCTTGATGTGGTTTTTAACCACGTTTGTTCTCTGTAGCCTCTGATCCTCTGGGATGCCAATCTCTTCCCAAATATCTTTTAGATGGCATAGCGCTTTATTCAAGCAGGCCACAGACTCAGCTGCGAGCACCTCACTACGTTACACAGAAGAAAACGTCTGATCAACACACATCAAAGATACAAATATTGCAACTATTTACTAGAGTTAACGAACTGCTACTGTAATTACGACTACTAGTACATTACAGTATACAATAGTACAAAATAGGAGTGAATCATGAACATTTTCCTTAGATACTGTACCGTACGCACACTACCGCACCATAGTCTACTGTAAATCTAAAATGGTCCTCAGCAAACGCAGTCGTTTTTTGGTTTAAATTGAAAACAGTAGCGTTATATTATATATTACCTCTTTCTCATTGTTGAAGCCCAGATTTTGCGTTGCTGTAAATCCAATTAAACGTATATACAACCAAAGTTAACCAACGACGCGTTATATAGTCGATATGATCTCCTCTGGTCCGTTGTTGAGATTCAAAAATACGCATCCAAAACGAACCTTCTCTCTGATTGGCTAGTTCTGAGGTTGTGCAAACTGCGCATGTATTGATGCGTTGTTCTCAGACGTTACAGCAGGCCGTGCGTTCAATACATATAGCCTAATTGTTAGGTAGGCTATGTTAATATACGTGAATCTAATTGAATCGTACGTGGACTGAATTTCTGTTTACATATCCGTGATCACATTTTGGATGTAATTATTTGAATCAGTCAACACTGCTAAATTAACCTGTCATTCAATTCAAAAGGTTCACTACAGGTAACAAACGTTCAGTTTAGTGAATGTACGCCTGGTGATTTGGGTGTGTTCATTACCATGGGCGTTTTGACTGTCAAAAATCACATAATGGAACAGAAACCAAACTGGTTTCTAGATGGTTCACCGTTTTCCTTAATATTTGCCTAATAACTGTGAGATTTGTAAAACATGGATGGCATAATCGATTTATTCAAAATTCACATTTTATTCAGTTGTTCACAGGCAGACATTATTGGCT
>JAODTR010007902.1:0-10036 GCA_025399935.1 Amblyopsis rosae | reverse complement strand
CCAGACAACACAGCTCTCAGGATCATAGGGACACACAAACCTCTCCACCACGATAAGGTGATGGTTCCCGGAGAGAAGGGAAATTACATTTTATTTAATTCATGAGGTCCCATAGAACAACCAGACAAAACCTAATGAGGCCAGTTTCAGAACTGCTTACAGATACTAAGGACTTTTGTAAGAATAACTAATGACACATATGAGAGAACAGCCTGCTAGTTGTACACATTAGCTATACTAATAATGAACTATCAGACCTTTTTGCACCGCAGTCAAAAATCCTTTTAGCTCAGGGTGCTAATGGACATTTTGCTCTGCATAATGCTAGCCCATTAGGGCTGTGCTATTTCCCTAATCAGTTAAGTATTTTACTCAAGAAATTGATGATTATTTATAAGTGCCCCTTACTCAAATTGGAATAATTATCCAACAATACTGAACAACCACTTGGTAATGAACAACCTGCCAAATAATAAAAAACAACCAATAGTTTATCTGCTCCCTAGAGAGGCAGAACTTTTGCTCTAATGTGTCAGCATCCTTATGAGAAAATAGTTCTTATTCAATTAGCAACACCTGAGGCAGCTTGTATAAGTGTGATTCACAGAATAGATCCAAATAGTTCCCCCTTCATTCTGCTCTATGCACATGCGGGGACATCCATGTGCACTCTGACTGCACCCAACTCTATTTTGTTGTGCCTTCATGCTACCTATCCATATTCTTATCTAAGAGATAACCGTCACTAATCTGACTTTACTGCAATATTGCAACTGGATTCAGGTCTTGTTTACTTTCTTGTAACATCCTCCCCCTGCTATTTCCCCTCCTGCCCACATCTTATTTCAAATTAAGAGCTTGTAGAGATATGGGACGACAGAGAGCAATTTGTTGGTGCAGTAAGAATGGAGGCATCCTGTTTTATATTGCTCCACTGGCAGGATCACGTGGTGCGTCTGGTGATGGCTTATGAAACAAGGGGGCTCTGAGATGGCTTTCATGCATAGCCTTCTGGAGGCTTCTTCAGGGGACTCTCAAACCAAAGCAGTACTGAGCCATTCTTGGCCACAAAGAGGCGTGATGAGAAAAAATGAACTAACAAAAAATAAAATATACACTGCATTGTCAAGGGAAAATCGCTGGTGAGAAGATGCATGCACTGTGCTATTCACACACAAACACGTACACACACACACACAATCCAGTTCCAGGCAAATTTCCAGGAAGAATTTGGATATTAAAGGGCCAGGGAAATGTTTTGTTGCTTTTTCCCTTTTCCCAATAATGTCCGACTAACCTTTGGGACTGTTATTAGCCTGGTGTCCTCATGAGGAACCATAAGCAACATTCTGAGAGGGAACTGTGCTGTTGCAATGATGGTGTCAATAGGCCTGTTGTTCTGAAGAGACAGCAGGTGCAGAAATCAACCAGAAGCTCAGAATGTGGGGGTGTCAGTGCAATGTGGTGTAAGGAATACTAGAAAGACAATAAGGCTAAAGATAGAGCCTTCATAATCAATAAGATGTTAAAAACAATGTGCAGAACCGGAAATATATTGTGGTGTCCATATACGTCTCCATGAATACGGTTGTGAAAGACAAATATGCTTAGTCAAACGTTTAAGTTCCTTAAAACCCTTTCGACACACACACACGCACTCATGTAAAGTTAAGTGTAAAGTTCAGAAAACCTAAAAGCTGAAGCAGAACAAAAAATGTACCAGCTAGTCTTTTCTCGAACTGTCACCCTGGTAACTGCAAAATGTAATGCCTGCATACATTAATAATCCATCCCAAATGTCTCAATTTCATTCTAGCCACAGACATGACAGGCCGTTGTCCTGGGGTTTCCCAACACAACCGTTGAACCACAAAACAGATGGTGAGCCACAACATTGTTTTGCTGTGGGCAGACTGATGTGGCAAAGTGAAATTAGGCCTGCAGTAAGTTCATTGCCCACACATACTAGTGAGATGTAATATTTGCCTGTGTGAAATATATTTACATATGCAATGTATTTACTAATGTCTTTTTCCCGGCCAAAAGGCTATACTGAGGTGTCCCAATGCTACTTCCCTTTCTCTGGAGCCCTGAAACCCAGCCCAAAGAACCTTTCTGTGTTGGAGTACTTCTGAAGTCCGCCATAAATCCTTAACAACAAACTCTATAAACTTCTTTAGGCTTGAATATTTATGGATGCCTGTGGTTCCCCAGAGTGCTATTTTCTGTCTGGGGCTCCCCAGACCACAAAAACACTGGAACAGCTCTCCCCTCCCCTCATACTGTGAACAGAGACATGGTGGTCTACTTGGCTCAGGCCATAAACAAAATGGCCACCTGTGGGTAGAAAAGACCAACACAACTTAGTACAGTAGAAGATGGGCACAAACCCATTACAAAAATAAACCCGGATATATTTTTAATAGTTTCTTGTATTCATCTTCATTTTGTCAGTTAGTGTATTATTTTCATCTTTGTATATTGCCTTGCAATTCCTATGAAAAAGCAATTTATAAATAAAATGCATTGTTGTATAATTATTATTATTATAACAAAAAAAGGTTGGTGTTTATGGCCAATTCTATACTATATAAATATATAGAATTTGTGGTATTATTAAAAATTTAGATGTTTAGCCATGTACTTCAGATAGCATCTGAATCATTAATGGGATTTTTGTAATTCCTTTACTTAATTTACTTTTTCACAACAAGCTCCATACAATAGCAGAACATATATTCATGTTTAAAATCTTCTTGTTGCAACCTGATTAGGCTTATTGTTAAGGGCTGGTATCCTACAACCCTTTTGTTTACAATTCAAACCAAATATTATGAATGTCATCATGAGCCACTCCCACAGTTGTCCTTGCTTCTAATATTTGACCAAAACATAAAGGAGCATATTTGGCTGTTTTGTTTTAAGGTTTCTATTTATCTTACCCAAAAGAGAGGGTATGTCAGAACTTCCTTTGGGAAGTACTTGGGTTTTATCAATCTCGGAATGCATCAGCAACATCGTATGATGGCGATCAAGCCTAGGGGGAGAAGTCCAATATTTTTGGGCTATTTCCCAACAGCAGATATCCTTGCCAAGGCTTCCTATTTCGTCCACTGGTCATTGTTTACAGTCTAATTTTCTAATTGAGATGCTAGAATGGAGTGGGATTCACTGGCTGATCTTTACAGACAGTTATCCACACATGAATACTAAATATAAACTAAATCGTTGTCAGACCGTGGACATTTTTTGTGTTCCACGTCATTTGCTCTCCACATGGACGTGATTGGTCAATACAACTCAGACTACAAACGTACCACAAACTGAAAGCAAGTCCAGTGCAATATCTTATGTCACTCACTAGATATTCTGTATATTTATATGCAGAAATCTGTTCAGAGATTATGGCTTTATTGACTATATCTGGTGGTCTGAGAAATGTTTCTCAATGTGGTGATTCATTGGGGATGTGTTTGGTTTAGTTGTTTATTGTGTGTATTTATAGGGTTTACAGATTTCAAGAGTTGAATCATTTCATATATTATTTCTTTTTTAATTTACTTGTTAGTAAATACTTTGTATTTTCTGCATACTGTATTTGAACTGTTTTTCTGTACATTATGGACAGCATTAGCATGCTTGGCAACATTTGTGCAGGAAAAACGTATAGTGTAAACAATCAGTTTTTACATGGGTACAGATGCAAATATTTGTGATTGAGTTATTCCTGATTGTAAATCATATAGTTTGTTCATTCAAAAACCAATAGGTCTCATATTAAAGCACAAATATATATACTGTGTCAGGTCAGTGATGGCATACTAGGGTTAAATATAAACATATCACCCTAGCCACTCCTTTGTTTATTTAAATATGATGTGCAATAGAGTACTACTTTCTCCTTCCCCTTGGTTAATGAAGTATTGATATGGTAGGGAGTTAGATAATATATGATGTTAACAGGGTGAAGAATCAAAATTATTTAGTGTTACTCATAATTCAAGAGGTCTCAGCCGTATTGGTTTTGCACCATATACCACTGCACCATATAACTACAATAAAAGTCAGACTGTACTTATATAATATATAAGTTATATCTTCCCTGTTTCCTGCTACAGTCTTGGGCCTTCGTGATCATACACAATGAGATTACAGGACTGCCAAGATTGTTAACCTTGAGGCATTTGTAATGTTGCACCCAAGTTCCTTTATTAAATGAGTGAGAAAATGTGCACCAAAGTGGTTGGGATGATGTTAGGCCAGATTTATGATCGCTGTTATGCAGCCAAGATACTGCTCTAGCATGCATCATGAAAACTAATAAGTTGCGAGCCTGAGTTGCTGCCAAATGTACTAATTCATGCATATTTCAATATATGAACATCTGCCTTCTCTAATAATTGATATCCTATCTCCAAAAAAAGACAGGAATGAACATTTTCAAAGGGTTTGACAGTAGACAAGTTTTCTGATAGAACACGCTTCCCATTTTGCCCACAGCCATAAGTTTCCGGAATGTTCTCTATTCACCGCGTATACTATGTAAAGAAACACATTATGTTATACACTGTCAATGAAATCTGTAAATCCCAGAACACACTTGGCATTTCAATAGTATGGGAATCACAAAGACCTCAGAACTTCATTCAGACAATTCCTTTATCAGCCCAGAGCCTTAAAATCCAACACGGCAAACATACATTAATCACAAAATATATATGAAATGAAGGTACCCTTTCAACTGCAGCTCAATCAATAATTATTTTTATCATCAGATACAGAAGAGATTATTAGCATTCAGCAAATCTTTGCTGCTTGATAAAAAATGTCTAACCTTTCTCCATTCGCTGCTTCAACAAAAACTGGAATGCAAAACATAATGCAGGCAAATCTTTCTAGGGGTCTGAAAAGGGATGGAGCCTGCAGCAAACAAATCAGAAAGACAATGCATTTGCAACAGCTTGACATATCAAGGTAGTGCATGCTGACAAATGGCAGCTTGTTTGTTCAGTTACAGACAATATGATGGGCATCTCCCAGGGACTTCAGAGGGCAGTTTTGTAGCACCAGCAGCAGTCTCTCATAACTAGATCTAGATGGCATCTGGATGCTGAAATCCATGAGCCACAGTGCTGAGACTTGTCCAAAATCATTTGAGCAGATGTTTTGGGACATAACTGAGCCATTGTGAGGTGACATGACGTTAATTCATGTCCTGCCAATACCAATATCATGTTACACTTGTCACCTGGAGTCCAAAAGACAATCAGGGGAATATGTCGAAATATTGAATAACATTACCATAGGTCTCTCTATTTATTGTTACATTGTTGATAGATATTGTAGATTTTCTTTATTAATCATGCCTGTATCATGAGATGCGGAGAAATCTAACCATGGTAATTTAAGACAAGCAGCAGCCTAGTAGCCGCAATTTACATTGCACATGCAACCATGGTGAGAATAGCACAACATGTTGGTATAATACTCAGAGGTAAGAGAATAAATGTCAGAATGAAAGTATGCGAAAACCACAGATTCAAATATTAACTGCACGTAAAGATGGAGTAATGGGACACAAGAGAGTGAAAAGGTCACAGAGTAGACTGTAGCTAAAAGCTGTGTTTGGAAAGATCCACAGAGTGCGTTCCTACAAAGTCCTGACTGCTTTTATGAGCATGAAACTGAATACAAACAGAATAGGGCAGTGGCCTGGTTTGTCTATCCACACTTTAGCCCCTCGTCAGTGGAGAGCAGTTTAGATAATGGGATTTGGGCTATGTGTCTCATGAGAGCATGTCGCTGGGTCAGACAATAAGGTCAGTCAGGCTTTGAGTAAGAGAAGCTGTGGTTAACACACACACACACATACACACACATTTCCTCCTCACCTCAGTGAAACAAATACACTGTGAGTTGCCAAAACTAGTGGTGGCTTAAAATGCTGAAAGCCAAATGAAAAAAGAAACAAAAAATAGAAAGGGAACAGGAACTTTCTTTATTCGCTCAGATTGAGTTTCGGAGGGCTCAGCTGCCCCAAGTCTTGTTCTGAGGCTGTCTAACCACTTCCTCATGCTGTAAGAGAGGTTGAGGTTCAGACAGGCTCCCTGAGAGCCAGAGTAGGCTGTAATAACAGAGAAGGGGGATGGCTGCACTCAAACCTGCACACAGACTATTCGCTCTATTCAGCTTTTTTTTCCAAGTCGCCTCTCCTTGCTGCTTTTATAGACCACATTTCAAATATATGGAGTGGTCGTGCTATTGCCAATAATCCACTGAGATGGTTATTCAGACTGACATTTCCATAGATTTTGGGAAAATAAAAATAAACAATTTTACAACTAAAGTATTCTGAAAATATGATATGATAAAAATACACATATATGATCATACATCATCTGTGTATTTTGCAGAACAATGTGAAAAAAAAATTATGGCATGCATCTGTGCCAGAATGTCTTTCTCTTGTCTTTTGTAAGCACCCATACTGTACTGTATAACAAAACCTCATCTTAAAGTTTAAATTCTGAAAACCTACTGTATATGTACAGTCACTGAACACATGCTGCCCTCTGCTGGCTAGAATAGGAACTGAAGGAGAATTAAATATACACACAATGACGTCATCACAACATCACCACATGGCAGACATGTATGGTAAGCCTTAAGTGCCATCTGTTTTAGCGTTTGGTTAAGACATTAAAATAAACGTGCAGCAAATGCATAACACATTAAAATCACCCTTCACACTGTCCTGTCTAAATAAATAGTTTCAAGTCCACACAAGTGTTTTGAGTTAATGTGGCTGAGTAGGCTTGTTTTCAAGCTGTGTGTAAGATGCATCTTAGATGCACATATTACATAATAACTTCTTCAACAATGTTTCTATGAACTACGATAATTGTACATAACAGTGACCTGTTGCTCTGACATCAAAACACAAACAATATCACACACTGTATGTTATGCAACCACGGTAGCTTTTGCTGTTTCAGTTTCATCTGTGCACGGTTTAGTCATTTTACAGTTTAATGTTAGATTATCATAAACAATTAGGTAATTTATCAGATATTTTTTTTGTCCACAGCGATTTACTGAGTTACAAGTATTAAGCAAATGGCATTAGGTGAGCTCATTAGCTCAAGGATGTGATGTGCGTACATACTGTATAGACCAGGGCTCAAACCCATCAAACACCTAGACTGCCCTTACACCCAAACAGCATCAGTTTCCTATAATGTAGGCACATTCTTGCTATCAGACATACTGTAAACAAGTGTTTTTCTGGCATATGTTTTATAATATGGTAGCAATATAGATACATAAGAAGGGTCCTTCTCATTGGGTTGGTAGGCTGAGGTGATATGGTGTCTGTTGGGTGCTTTTGACACCACAAGCCAGCTTCAATATTTGTTGTGCAGATGATTTATAAATATTTCCATTTGGTGTTGCCAAGGGCAAGGTATGATGGGGCTAAATCCAGCTCCCTCTGAAGTGCGGACATGAAAGTCAGATCTGTTGGCTATACACACATTTACCATGTCTACCACATACACATACATGTACAGACACAAATGCTTGCACACACACAATGAAGGAAGTGACCGAGGGTGAGTTATTGAGTTTTATACTGTGCATGTGTGTGTGTGTGTGTGTGTGTGCATGTTCATGTTCATGTGCATGTGTGCCAGCGTTCTCCAGCTCATCAAGGCAAAGCAGCCTTGATCAGGTGAACAGGAGCACTTCCAGTGGGATTACAAAGTGGAATGCCGGAAATTTCCATTCAGTGAGAATTTGCATCAAAGCTTAAATACACAAAGGCAATCATAGAGCGACAGTGCTGAGATCAGAGAAATGCAAACACTCAAAAGTACTGTGATGAAAGCAGACATTTGAGACTGTTTGAGACAACACATATGCTGAAGTGCTGTACCAGGGCTGTATGAGAAGAACAGGGGCAGAGATTAAAGTATTCAGTGTAGTGACAAGTGAAGAAGCTGTAGAGCGCACACATCAGTGAGAATTAGAAAATATGACGTGTACTGCAGTTGTTTCTTCACTGAGTGTTCTGCACATGGACAAATTGGTCCTGACTGTAAGTATATACAGAGTTACACCGCTTTCTCTCATGTTTAATATTTGTTAATTTGTAACATTAGCACAAAACCGAACCATGACCCTGTCAAGAAAGGACTAAAAGCTATTAAATGGATGGTATGTTATGTAGTGTGTGGTCAGGTCCAGAAGCCAGCCCATTTTATGGAATGGCAGACAAACCCAATTGTGATTTAAAGTGGGTATTATCTGTGTTATTGGCTAATAAACACCTCATTATACTATGCCATGACTGAGTGGCATTTCAAGGTAGGGTAAATGATTGTACGGTATTACACTTTTTGTAAAATTCACCTAACATCTCATCAAGGTCCACTAATGGTCTGTTCTAGCTGTTTGAGCTGGGTCTGTTCAGCCCTAGCTCTGTAAATGGAATCATAAACAAAGTAATGCACAGTGTACCACATTTCACAAACCGTGGCAATGCATGTCTAATTTGGGGGCGGAGCTTCTGAGGAAGCACCCATACAGTATGGCATTGAGATGTGGGAGGTGTTTTGTTTTGATCAATTACAAATATCAGCAACCTTTTTCCAGTACTCCACCTATAAGTTGTTCTTCCTCGTCAATAGTAATTTATTTAACTTTCAAGGCTCATTTCAACCAAACAACGGCTTCATACTGTATGACACAGTGGAAGAAACAAAATTAGTTCATATTAAAGGGGATAGTCAGTCATTTTGGAGAAAGCTAGATAATATTTGAGCTGATCAAAACAAAACACCTCTCCCTTCAATGTCATTGGTTGCTCCCTCAGAAGCTCCACCCCCCACAATAAATACATTGCCAAGGCTAGGATATTGTTGAGTGTTTGTGTTCCCATTTACAGTGAGGGCTGGAGAAACACACAAAAACACAATTGGTTTCAATACGCACACCGAACAGGAAGCTAGCAGAGTAAATACATATTTTATTAAAAAGTGCATTATATGAAGCTAATGTAATACATTTTTATTTACATAGTTATTAGTTTTTTAAAATTTTTTATTGGTATTACAAACATCTGGGACCAATATAAATGTTCCTCAATACATGACAATGTATAAACACCCATCAGTACAAAGATGTACAAAGATGGGCAAGCTTTAAGCACCATCCACGTCCACTCCACATGCTGTTTCGTCATAACCAATTATCTTATGTCATGATTGTATGGTATGAATGATTGATTGTTCATATTAACCCACAAACTTTCTAGAACAATGTTTTCATAGAGGTCGATCTAAACTGCTTTTAATTAAATACTTTAATGCACTGTATGTATGTGCATGTTTTAACGTTCTGACAACCGGAGGCTTCCATCAGCCAGCTACCAAACATTCAGCCCACAGCCTTTTACAATTAGTGATACAATGGAGCACCACTTCCTGTCTGCTGCCTGTCAGAGTCTACTGCAGAGCTGGGAAAGCCATAGGTTAGTACTTGCAATTGACTGACCACCACCGGATCTACAAGTCTAAACATCCTAACCACACAACCGTTTTCACCAGAGTATAAAACTCAGCCTGTCATTTGAATTTCATTAGGTGTCGCTACAACATGGAAGGACATTTCAGCACTCTGCACTGGTTTTCCAAACCAACAAAGACACCACATCTGATGTAACTAAATCACTTAGTCCTTTCCACTCTGATGAGTACAGCTTTTCATCCAACTCCCGTCATGGAACCAAATGCAGCCAGTTCCAACCACACTAACAAGCTCAAGCTAACACGCCCAGGGCAAACCCCTATGTCTTTAAGATGATTGAAACAGCCAGAGGTGGCCTCTCAGCTACGTTTCCAAGTGCCTGCGACCAAATGTTCAGCCCACAGCCTTAACCAATTAACCCACACAGTCAGCCTCATGATGCACTGAGAGCAGACATGCGGAACCAGGGACATTTTCCATTTGGACGTGGCGAGAAATAATATATATATAT